>CALNHX010012864.1:0-21820 GCA_940337035.1 Agriotes lineatus
ATCGTACAATTAGGAAAACCTTGAACACAGCAAAGTGCTGCTTGTTAGGATATTAAACGAACTAGCTGAAACCCGCGGCATATGCCGCATTTAAAATGTAGGACGAATTTAATAACTTTTGTTGCACTAAAGAAAGTTTTAAAAGCACGCTAGAGATTGGCAGTAAGGAAAGTTCCAAAAAATAAATTTTCAAATGGAAAGTCCTCTGGAAAGGAAACGCTCGCCTATGGAAGGCGTCCTAATTAATACGACGTTGTTGACACGCAGTAAAAAAAATCCGGAAAGAATTAATGCTCTTATGAGATTATATGTGAGAATTATTTACGCCACTGAAATAATTTTCAGCTGCCTGCAATCTGTGTTTCTTTTCAGGTTTAAGCTGTTAAAGCGTTGAGCGTCATAAAAATATAAATGTAAATAACTCGATTAATTATTATTTCCTTGTCATTTTAAACTGGCATTATTATTATTATCTCTATAATAGCAACCATAAGTAACTGTTTATAATGTTTATATGCTAGCGAGTTAATTTTCTTCTTAAATCGCTAGTGAATTAATAGTAGATTGTTCTACAAGTTAAGAAAAGTGAGAGTTTTTCAGCGAATATAAAAGTTTTACGTGAGCATGGAAGAATCACTTTTCCAATGTGTTGAACATGCAATTTTCCGTGTAGTTGACAAAAATATCTTTTTAAATCATTTTGGTCAAAGTATGGAAGCGCAATGTTTTTGTATCCATTATACATTTTCTGAATAAATTTACTAAATGTGTTTGAATTTAAATTGTTTTTAAATAAATTTTGACCATAAGATGTTATTTCATGTTATTAAATCTATTTTTTATCAATAGTTAAGTCATATTTATTTGCCGTCAGTGAATTTAATTACTGTAGATTCTTTTGATGGATGAAGGAAGGCAGCATTATGACATGACATACGATAGTCGGAATGCATAATTTGATCGTTTAAAAATAGACCTGCGCTTTTCACATATCGCAGCGGTCGTGCTTTTAAAAACATGATGTTTGTATTTATTTATTTTACAGTACTGCAATTAAAGTGATAAATAAATCGATTAAAACATTTATTTGCTTTTATTTTATATTCCTATACCAATACGGGGTGTTCCAAAAATACCGCACCATATATTCAAGAGGAGCTAGAGCGTGTCTAAATAAGCTAATATATTTAACTGCAAATGTAATATAATGGCCCGTTTAAAAGTTATAAGCAGTTAAAGTTTAAAAAAAATGGCAACACTGTTAGAGGTTAAACTAAAACAAAAGGAATTAAAGTATTTTAATCTTTTTTGAAACTATGGAAACAATACAAAATTCAAGAAAGCAACAATTACAACTAAACGCATAAAAAAACATTAATTATTATAGCAAATGTTTAAAATTTTCTTATTTGCAGCTACGCAAGCATGCGCTCTTCTTCTAATATTGCAATGTACCCGGTTCAACATCTCTGGTGTTACTGTAGCAGCAGCCGCAGTTATTCTATTGCGTAGCTCTTGTTTATTTGCTGGTGCTGTGGGTGATTGGGTAAAAAGAATGGTCCAATGATGTAGGTACCTAATATGCCTGCCCAAATATTTAGCGCAAACAGTTGCTGGAAACCTCTTATGTGAAATACATTGGGGTTTTCAACTGCCCAGTAATGATTGTTGTGCTTGTTAAATACCCCTCAAGTAAAAGTTGCTTCCTCCGTCCATATTACTTTTTTTGTAAAGTCATCATCTGCTTCAATTTGCTGTAGCAACCACTGCCTAAAATTCGTTCTTTGCAGAAAGTGGTTTTCTTGTAGAGCATGAACTTTTGAATAATGAAAAGTGTGATAATTGTCCCCTTTTAAAATTCTATGCACTAAACTGCAATTTATACCATGCTCTTGGGCGATTCCATGTTTGCTCATACCTGGTTGATTTTCCACGACTGCAACAACTTGATCTTCTAATTGAGCAGTCCTGGTTGTTCCTGGTCGCCCATGGTGGTTGTAATTTAATTCAACACGACCAGTTTCCCGCATACGTTGCTCAAGCCGCTGAAAAACATTTTTATCGGGATGACGACGATTGGGATAACGCAACGAATATTCTAGAGCAGCATTTCTTAAGTTTCCATTGCATTCACCAAGAATGAGGTACATGTCACAATATTCGTTATTACTAAACATTAGAAATGATCTTTAAATTTTGACATTAAAGTGACATTAAATCATTGGCACAAAACACATTTGGTCAATACTTTTTGGAAATTATCAATCTGATATGTTGCCAGCTTCATTTTATTTCATATTTTAATAATTGTTGAAACATTTAAAACATTGTATTTAAAAAATCTAGCAACTTTTGGTAAAATAAATTTATTTTTACAAGATTATACTGGGTTTGCAATATTTTGAATATAGAAATTTCTAAAATATAGTTCAGCTTGTCATTTTCAATCTGCCCACTTTGGACCCCCATATTTTTTGTATTTAACGTACGAATATAAGCAGGTACCTAAATAGCAAATCTAAAACTTAAAATTGTTCTTTGTACAGGATTTCGTTTGGAACTTGATGGAAAGCACTCGTGAAAGGTATCGGTAGTTCAACAGCTGTATCCACATGATTTTGGACAGCGGATTCAATATTGTCAATGGTTTATGGTAATTACCTGTTAGACTGCACATTTATGTTGAAACCAGCTTGCACCCGCTCAAAGTTGGAATATGGGCAACTATGTCACAAAGGCGAATTATTGGCCCAATTTTTTTCCACGATACAATAAATGCAAAAAGATGTAATAATATTTGACAACTATTTACAAAGTATTCAAACACATTTCTTAATTGGAAGTATTTACTTTGGTTCTTAATATTAAAAATAATATGTTTTATTAACTATCATTATTTTAAATAAATTGAGCAATTTAATTAATTCTCAATTTTATTGCAATTTGTCATCTCAATCTTATCTCCTGTAGAGAACTATCATTCAACAGCAAACCGGATCGCCTAACTGACACATTATTGATGCAATGAAACCAGAATTTGTTGAATTACTTAACCTTTCAGTAGTTGCCATTTCAGAATATATTATATATACAGAGTGTCTCGCGAAGTTACCCCTGCACTTAAGAAGCATGTTCTTGAGATCATTTCAAGCAAAAAAGTTCATATGAACATGTGTCCTATTCTCAGTAACTACTCATTCTGCCATCATAAGCAAGAAGGCGGTATCTACAAAAAAATCGTTTCGTGATAAATGGCGAAACGTAACTTATTGATATTTCATCACCATGCGGTACATAATCGTGGATTTTTTGTATTATAAGTATGAATTTAGTTGTGTTTTATATAAAAAGAAACAATATTCACCATTTACATCAAAAATAAAGAAATTGTAGCGAAAAAATGTAGATACCGCCTTTTGACTTTAAATTGCAACAATCGAGCAAACACTAAATACAGATTGAAAAAGCGGCATCTACTTGACAATGTTGTATAATGGAAGACTTGATACTATTAATTTAATGAAACGGCAGTTGGCCATATCTGAATATTTGCGACCACGAAAACAGTCAATAAAGGCGGTATCTAACAAAACAAAAAAAGAAAGAGGCTTCTACAAGCAGATACTGCTTTTCACTTTTGCATTTTGCATATGACGCCTTCTTGCGCTTTATAAGTAACAAAATTTCTGTAGATACCACCTTTTTTCATCTGAAAATCATAGTTACAGTGCAGATATAATAATAATAATAATAATAATAAGCAGCTTTATTTCCCATATAATTAAAAATTACAACAACAAAATTTAAACGTAATTTCAATTAATTTATAGGGAAACCCCAAGGCCCAGGTTCAATTGCAGCGATATGCCGCTCTTGATCTACCACCCAAACCTTGCATAATAAAGATTTTTTTCTTAAGTTTATATAATTCTTAAAACCAAAGAGCATCATTATACGCTCTTTGTTAAAACTATACACTAAAAACTAATACAATTCGACGACAGTTGGTCGTGGCTATGAAGAAATAATAACAAAGTAGCATGTGATGCCATATGCCAGTCGGAGACACGAATTTTGCACTCTCTGAATTTGATTTATATTATCTTTAGTTAAGCATGAACCGTAAACTTCGGCGCAAAAGGTAAAATTAGACAAAACTGAATTTTAATTTCTTTTGAAAAATAAGTTCTATGAGGGTAAATAAGTTTAAGGTTCATATGAGCTTTCTTAATATTATACATAATTTGGGTTTTGTATCTAAACGTGTTATCTACCATCAGTCCAAGGTTTCGTGCCTGTTCCATAACCGGTATAGTAACTCCATCTATCTGTAAGTTAACAACTTCCTTTAATTCTTGGCAATTTTTAGCATTCCCGAATAAGAGGACAATAGATTTTGCAGGATTAATTAAAAGTGAATGATTTTTAGATAATATTAGCAATTTCTTGAAGATCTGAGTTAATGTTTAAAAATGCATGCTGATAGTCAGATATAGTAAATGAATGGCAAAGCTGTGTATCATCAGCGTACATATGAAATTTACACGTTTTTATGTGTTTGTGAAATAAAGATGTATACACTAAAAAAAGTAACGGACCAAGCACAGATTCCTGCGGCACTCCACCTGGTACAAGTCTCGGATTTGATGTACCACAAGGCAGCACAACACGTTGTGATCGATTTTCAAGATAGCTTTTGAAAAAGTCTATTACGCCATATGAGAAACCAACATAGTGCAAAATAGACAAAAGAATTGAATGATTCACAGTATCAAATGCCTTGCTGAAATCTAACAATATCAACACTGATACTTTGCCTTGGTCCGCAGCTTCGAGCAAATCATCGGTTACATTTAATAAAGCTGTTGCACAGCTATGTCCCGCCCGAAATCCAGACTGGTTAGTAGGAATGATGTTGTTTTGAGTTAAATGCTCCTTTAACTGAAGTGAAACTATCTTTTCTAGGATCTTCGATAGTGTAGGTAGAATCATCATTCATTATCGTATGGTTCACAGGACGTAACACATATCAAACACAGAGTGTGCAGGCAACATGTCAAACTTAAAGCCAAACTTTATTCTTTTATGTTTGGTATCTGTAGGTAGAATACTAATAGGTCTCAAGTGTTTGTATTCAGTAGGATCTTTTATTTTTGGTATAGGTGTTACTAATGCAAGTTTCCACTGAGATGGAAAGATATTTTCATATAAGCAAGTGTTAATGATGTGAGTTATATACGGAACTAAATGTGGACAATAAAATTTTATCATTTGTACAGTTAACTCGCCAGAACCCTTAGCATTGCTTTTTATTTTAATTAGTATATAAGTTATAATGTCACAATCTACAAGAGTAAATTCCATTGGTACGATAGTATCTGAAAAGGTATTATTTCTATAATAATTTAAGGTATTATCATTATTGTTATGAATTCCTGTTATACCATCTAGAAAATAGTTATTAATTTCCTTTGGTTTACTTAGGTGGGTAGGTAGTTCGTTTTTCTTATTTGCTGATATATTTAATGACTTTAGTTCATTCCACATAGCCTTAGAATCCGAATTTGAAAACTTAAATTTAAAATAAGCTTTTTTCTCACTTTTTATAGCCCGCGTAGTTAGATTCCTTAAGGACTTGTAATACTCCCACTTGCCATTTGTCTTGTTCTTTAAATATTGAGCTTTAGCTTTATCCCTAAGTTTCATCATTAATCTTACGTTATCAGTAATCCAAGGTGCTTTCTTTTTTGTAATTTTCATTGTTTTGACAGAAGCATGCTTATGAAAAAGGCAAAGTAATTGTTCATTTAGAAATGCAACCTTCTTATTAACATCATTTATTTGCATGAAATAATGTAATGGCAATTGTAACACCCGTATTCATAGTCGTTCGCCAGCGACTCGCCGGAGTTCCGTTATGAATAGTATGTTGGCGGCACTGTACGTCTATGTCAAATTCGAGGTTAGCAGGTTAGATTTTGTGTTAGTTTCTGTCAAAACTGACAGAAAACCTAGCCTGATAACCTCGATTTTGACATAGACGTACAGTGCCGCCAACATACTATTCATAACGGAACTCCGGCGAGTCGCTGGCGAACGACTATGAATACGGGTGTAAGAGTTCTTGATAAAACATATTTTGATCGAAATTTTTGAAGGATCTTATTGTTCTGAATATGGTTGGACTAATTTTTTGTTGCTAATGTAACAGAAAATAAGCTCATGATCAGACAAATTCAAAGTATATGTACCAAACTGTGTTACTAAATTTTTATCTGACGTAATGATTAAGTCAATTAGTGTTGTTGTATTGTCAGCTAACCTTGTCGGCGCTTCGATAGTTTGATAAAAATCAAGAGTCTAACAAATTGTTGAAATAAATACTATATAAATTGTTTCTCTTAGACATGTCAATATTCATGTCTCCTAGGCATAATATTTGATCACATATTGACAAACAATAAGTGCAACTCTGCTCAAATTCATCGGTAAATGTTTTGTACGAGAGAGAGGGCGATCGGTATACCACACCAATGGCAAGTTTTAATTCTTTGAGAGATACACTAAGCCACAATTGTTCAATGGAATCATTCATTTTTATTATATTATATTTAAAAATATTTTTGATAAACATGCATACACCTCCACCCCGGCCTGTCCGATCCTTACGTAACAAATTATAACCGTCAATCTGTGAAGCATCATTGCTGATATCGGAATTCAGCCAAGTTTCACTTATAGTAAATATATCAAAATCTGACTCAAGAACATAATTACTCAGATCAAGAAACTTAGGAACCAACGACCGTATATTGATATGTGCTACCTTCAACTGATTATTCATAATTACCTGCTATAGATACGAAATATTACAATTATCATTTTGCAAAACAACCAAAGAAAATTCTCAATAAAAATAAATCAACAAAACTACAAGTTTAGTGCCACGAAATAAAATAGCTGATAGTAAAAATATTTGCAAATTTAAAAGTCACAACTGATAACTAAGGTAAATATTTATAACTACGTATAAAAATAACGACCAAACGTTTAAAATAAAATGTCATTATTAGAATCGCAATATAATAAAATGACAATAAATTTATGAATCATTCCCCAAATCACCATTCATAGGTATACGTGTAATTGTATTATTCACTTTAGCGAATATATTGCCACCGTATGTCCACACACACCTTACACCATATTTCTTACCAGCCTGTTTAAGCAGCTGGAGCCTTTTTTTAGTTAGGTCCTCTCTGATAACTATACTCGAATTTTTCAATTTCCTTTTATTATTGTAAACAGTGTTTTTTGTATTATGACTTACGAATTTTACTATAATAGGACGATTTTCGCCTATCTTACCAAGACGATGACTGCAGTCAATGTGTGCGGCCGTAATCTCTACTCCCAGTATATCGATTTGTTACTTATCTAAAATGATTGGAATTTTGTACCAATTCCAACGATACCAATAACTCAATTTCGATTTTTCTGTAGATACCGCCTTCTTGCTAATGACTGCAGTATTGAGCTACACACATTTCAAACTAAATTAATCTTAATAGTAATTTACGTTACGAGACCGGAAAGTAGTGTTTTGCAGGTCGAACTAAGTAGATTCCAAACTTGGGGAGCTCACGGTTTTCTGTATTTCTTAGGTAATCTTCAAAATGTCGCTATAATAAAGGAAACAAATTGTTATTTTTCCTGTAATTTATCTTTGATCGGCATACCTGAAAATCAGCACGTATGCAGGTTTATTACCGCGACATCGGGGTACAACGCCAACTCTTTTTACTGCAACGTTTCATGCTCTCAAAGAAAGTAGATGTCTTCCAAGCGTTAGCATTCAGGATGTTGCTGAGCAGCAGTTGTTGAATTATAGCTCATGGTTTTCGGTATTTCTTAGGTAATCTTCAATATGTCGCTATAATAAAGGAAACAAATGGTTTTTCCTCGTAAATTCTTTGTTGATCGGCATACCTGAAAATCAGCCCGTATGCAGGGTACAACGTCAAATCTGTGGTATATTTGCAGCGCAATCAAAGCGATTAACAACAATTTGATAAAGTTTCGTAGTCAAAATAATTTTTAGGTTATGTGTAAACATCAAAGTCAGAGACACATTTAATAGGTATGCTTAAAACTGCTTCGGCCGTTGGTTGCATTCAGTAACTCTCTTTATTATTAACCAAAATTCACTTGCCTTTGAAGCTGTGTCAACAGTTTTAAAAAACACAATAAATATGCATAATAAATAATTGTATTTTGTGATAATATCGCTATTAAAAGTTAAGGGAAGTTTGTTTACAAAAACCCGAAAATAGAAATGGTGGAATGCAACTATGGTACTTTTAGTTGTGTAAACACGGCTTTTAGTCTTCTGCATTATTATAAGTGATACACATGCGTAAAGCATCTTTAGTCACTCGTGGGGCTTAAAACGCTCGCTCACTCGCGTTTTAACTCTTCCCCACTCGTGCCTAAAGAGTAGCTTTACGCACTTGTATCGTAAATTACTATTATATAATTGCAATTTTAAACAATAATAAAACTATTGAATGCATTCCTATTGAGAGGCGAGAAGCAGTAATTAGTCGGATAAAGGCACGCAAAAGCAAAGCATATTTCAGAGGGTTTGAATTTGAAGTTTCAGTAAAATAATACAATCAAAATGATAGGTTTGGGCATATTTAAAGCCAGACCAAACGAAAGTAATGGACTCAAATGGATTTTTATGTACATACTAAATAAACGCAGTTATTAATAAAAGCAAAGGCCAGTGAAAAGGCGAGCAATCTGAAAGGTAGATGAAAGCAAGATACGAATCAAATAGAAAATTGCAAAGAGCAATCCAGAATTAGGCAACGGAAGAGAAAAAAAAAGAAGTGACGTGTAAAAATGGTGAACTCAAATAGCAGTGTAATAAAAACGAAGTGCAAAAAGCAGAGCAGTGATTTTAAAAACGTTTGTGTGTGTAACGAAAAGGAACAATACTACTTATAAGCAAGGGACAATTTTTTTTAGATTTAAGAAAATGTTAATTTAAGATTTGCGTATTCAAGCTTTACTCCGTTAATAGTTATTTGTTATCAAAACTAATTTCAAATTAATAGCAGAAGATAACAGTAAAAACATATTTGAAGCTTGGGCAAATTTCTGCTCCATTTTAAATTAACGTTTTTACTATAATAAAAGTGTTTTACCAATATAAAAAGTGGTTCATTTTATTGTACAAGTGTTCGGCCAGTCGTGGGAGTCTTTGTGTAGCGTTCCACGAAATATAATTAAAATTGGTCCAATTCGTTTCCGAGTGGGAACGGCAGCCGATCACCTGAATTTTCCGAAGTTCGTCTACGACCAATTTAAGCATCGGAACCCAGAGATCAGCAATCCAGGACATCAGCAGAGTATGCAAAAGCATCCCATTCAACATCTGAGGATAGGAAAGCGGCGGCAGAAGCAGAAACCCCCAGCCTCACCTGCGACCAGCCTTCGAGCGAGTACAGCTAATTTTAAAAAGGTAGGAGCGGCCTGTAATTCGAGTGTTGGCGTTAGGAAAGCTATTTAAATACAAGAATAAACCTTGCTGAAGAGGCCTAGCGCATTTCCAAGAGTCCAAATACTCCGTGGGCTTTTCAAATTGGACGGCGTTATCAGAATCTGCGTTTTAGCGGTGCTTTTTCAAGCATCAGTAACAAGTGACTGTTGGCGTGTGGTCTACGTCATCTATAACAGTGGAGGTTTTGTAGTTAAGCAGAATATTAAAATTATTTACCTGACGCTTCCTCGCCTATTTTCACGATTAAAACGTTCAAATAATCGCTATATTGTGCAAACAGCTTTATGTGTTTTATCTGTGAGATTGACGTTACAAATATTATCTACTAAAAGCAAGCATATGAGCTACTTTGAGACAAATAGCCTAAAATTAAGGATACATTTTAAATATAGTCAAATTCTGAATTCACCTGAGAAAAGAGTTTTTGTGTTTTGCCGTGAGCTAGTATAAAACATCGCAATTCAATAAAATATAAAGAGGGGCATTTAACTATTTATTTAAACATTAATTGATACATTTCACTTTTAACTAGCCTTAAATTACTGACAAGCAAAAGTGAACACAGTATAGATTAAGCTGAAAATTGTGTGGTGATTTGCCTTAATCATTAATTTTCTAATTTAAAATAACCTTAACAAATCAAGGCATTCATAACAAACAGGCACCGCAGCGTGGGGTCTTTACAACCAATCATAGCAATACATCAGGTTCATGGTTCTTAATTTACCGTAGCGGCCCAGCCCAGCTGTATTTTTCTAGATATTTCTTCAACCTGTATGTCTTTGGAGAATAATATTTTTTTACCTAGATATATGCATTCCTCTGCAATTTCAATGGTATCGTTGTCGTTAATATTTATAGAGTGTTAATTAAGTACGTAGACAAACTTTAAGGGGGATTCCTTGACCAATTCTAAGATCAAAAGTTTATACAAACATGGGATCTAAACGGCTTCGTTTTCAAGATACAAGATGTTGAAGTTGAAAAAAAATATTTTTCTAAAATAAGGTAACTGAGGAGGCCCCGGTGCACGCCACTGGTAGAAATAAATTAAATTTATTTTGACCGAACAATGCCATTTTATGAAATACTAACCTACACCATGTTTCATTAAAATACATCTAGCCTTTTCCAAATGTTTGAAAAAAATTTTTTTTTCGCCAATCGTACTAGAACTGACACATTATTGACAAAATTTTGTTGAGCAAAGTCAAACATTCCATTACATCAGCCGTTGCTAGGTAATTTACAGTAAAACTGTACAGGAATAATATTCCCGGCTTAGGCAGGGAATATTCGAGTACTATTTCCTAATGTTTTTAACATATCGATCGGCGGAAAAATAGTATGTGTATCTTGGACAAAAAGCAACATTCCCAGACTCCTGTGTTGTTGGCGAGGCAAATGCCGAGCCCAACATTATCCAAAGTCGTCTGGGAATGTTACACTTTTCGTTCTAGATATACAATGTACTATTATTAAACTTTAACATCTTGTATGTTGAAAACGAAGCCGTTTAAGTTCCATGTTTGTATAACCTTTTTATGTTAGAATTGATCAAGGAATCACCCCTTAAAGTTTGTCTACGTACTTAATTAACACCCTGTATATGCTTCATCCTGAATAATTCTCAATAATTCTATCTGTTATAAACTGTTGCTGTTTCTAAATGCTTAAATAGTACAAGAAAGACAGTGTAAATGCACTACAATAGAGTAAATAATAAGAACGTAATTAAGAACTAGAGATTTGAGATTTCTTCATATGATTCCGACCACACAAATTAATACTTAAATACTGAAACTAAATATTAACATTCGCAAACCTTGTCACAAACATGTAGAGAATACAATATTTCCTAGATGTATATGTAAACAACAGTTTAACAATATCTATATTAGTTTAACAATCGATTGTTCTTGGATTACATTGCACAAACAATTCTTCTAAAATTGAGCATAGTTTGTCTACGCCATTATAGACCCATACCTCATAGTTTATTAATCATCTAAACTTATAATAGTACATATATTATGATACGAGCTTTATAAGAAGCATTTTGTAGCACGCACGGGTTTAGGGTACGACGAGCGAAGCGAGGAGTGCCCTAAAGGAGTAAGTGATACAAAATTCCTTATAAACGAGGTATCATACAGTATTTAAGTTACTTTTTACTACACTTTTTTAAGCAAAAAATATTTTTTATTAATTTTATTATAGCATTGCTTTTTGTATATTAGGATACGTAAACGAGTATCGTAATAGCCTCAGTACGAACGCAAAGCAAATAAAATTTTCTTAATGCTGTATAAATCAGATTGTAAATGGATGACTATTAACAAAAAAATTGTTCATTATTCTTCTAAACCTGTGGTTCTCAACAGGAGCCACAGAGGGTGGAGGACCACACAGAAATTTTCAGAAAATGGGGTGTCACGACAGTTTTTAAGGGGGCTAGCTTTAAAATATAATAATAATAATAATAATAATAATAAGTCGACTTCTATTAATGATAAATAATAATAATAATGAATATGTTGTGTACACCCACTATTTCTAGAACAGATCCCTCATCGAGGGTGTTAGATCATATCAACACAGTTCGTCTTAAAATAAGATTCTTTTTAGAAGAAGAAATTTATGGAAGTAGAGCGTAGGCATACAATCCTGGTCCATGTTTGATTAAAAATAAAATACTTCATATACAGGAAGTCCCAGGTGATGATTTTGCTTTGTTAATAAAGCAAGTAGTTTTTCATTAGTGAAATGTTTAACTTTTTTAACAAATATTTATTAGCTGGCTCTGCAACAAGATGCAATACACGGCTATTTTACAATAAGATACTTTTTACTGAGATACATCACTTTAGAGAGAGGATTAAGTGAAAATATTCACACCTCTAGCTTATACATGTAGGTTCTGTCATTACATAGGTTAAGTAATTTTAGAGTAAGTCCTGTGGTAGCTTGCGTTTAAGTCTTTTATGAATGTTTTTTTGGCTGAGATGGAGTTTCGTTGCACTTGTACACCTCACTAAGTTTTTAAAGAAGTTACTGGTTAGCTTGTTGATGTAGTCTGTAATTAGTGGAACATTTAACTCATGGTGTATTTGGCTGTTTCTAATGTACCAAGAGCAGTTAATTGCAATACGAAGCACCTTGTTAAGGAACCAAAACATAATTTTAACTTTTTAAATTAATTAAGCGTACATTTCGTAAACCGACTATTGCATACGGAAATGAATAACAAAGCTGTCAGCATTGCTCGAATGACCCAGTAAATAAACTGCAATTATGCGAAATTGCTATCACCGTTTGTTATAAAATTAAACACGCAAGTAGAAATACGAGTTGAACTGGGGCGAATAGCGAACTTTTGTAATTTACGTCATAGTGTTATGTATATAAATGGGAACTTTCTAGTCAATAAATCAATACAGTTCGAAATATGTTTCTGTATTCACAACCTCTGCCCCAAAGGAACCAAGTCTGCTACATCATCTTGTGTGAGACTGCACAAGACCGTTGGTTTGCACCCTTTTTAATTCCTGCACCCCGAAGACGTATCCTGTAATTGTTCAAATTAAAATCATACAGTCCACTACAAGCTCCACCCTGAACACACTTTGTTCTGAATAGTTTGGAGTTTCTTCAATGTTGTTTTAGGTGCATTACTCCAAACTGGGCACGCATACGTAAGTATGGGTCGAAGAATCAACTTATAAATTAAGAGCGAGTATTCTGATCTGAGGTGTGATTTTCGGTTGATCAAGGGATAGAGTATGATGAGTCTTGCGTAGCACTAATTTAGCTTTTTATGAAGGTGGTATCCCCAATTAAGCTTTGCATGTAGGTGAAGTCCTAGGTACTTTACCGTAGAGTCCTTAGGATTCCATGATATTTCCGTATTATGTAATCGAAGTGCTGGAAGATTGATTGTAGCGCTTGAGTGTGAACATTTTTGCTTGGGATTTAGTAGGGTTTATTTTAACATTTAAGCATGAAAAGTACAAGTGGGAGATTTGTTTATGTGCAATAATTAATCCAAAATGTAGAACTGGACTAATTAACAAGTTCTTCTCTGTGTTATTACCCAATTCATAAAAACGGACAGAAGCACCACTAACAGCTAACAAGCTATGGAAAGCACGTTGAGTTGAAAACCCAGAATTAGCTTTTACGAATTGGTTAACACAGAAATCATGCTGTTAATTGGTACAATTATTCATTTTGAATTAATTATTGTACATACACAAATCTCCCATTTCTGTTTATGATGTTTACATACTTTTCATAATACCGTAATCTTCTATCCGTTGCTACATTACCAAATTACGTGCAGGATTTAGGTTAGTAGAACATTTTATTTACATGATTTATATTATTAAAATCACGTATTATCTTAAAATTGGCCATTTTTAGTAGAATTACTACTGTTAAACAACATATTGTACAGCCGATATTACATTACTACATATAACTGACTCGGATAAGTTTGGCCTAATCGGCCTCGGTCTCGAAATTTATCCTCATCCTTTATATGCTCAATATCGATCTTATACTCTTATAGTATATTACGATTCAAGATTGGTAAGTGCATTTTACCAGGTCGAGAAAAGTTAAAACTCGATCCTTCGGGTCTCGTTTTTCTAAGTTTTCTCGACCTATTGCAAGCACTTAACGATTGAGTATCGTATTAATTTTTCGCACGATCGAAGATCAAATATATTCTTAAAATTTTGAATTATTTTATTTTGTAGTTTTTACCTACCGCACTTGTTACGTTATAGAATGTACTTACCGCACGCAACTTTTATCATTCATATGGAAACCAGTGAAGTGTTGTAGGATCAAAGAGTATCATCATATACTCTTTGGTAGGATCAACTTACTCGATCTGTTACCAAGTAGTATATTAAAAAACACGATCGTGCGAACAATAGTATAACGTTTCAATAATGTGTAAACTACTTGTTTTATTAACAAAACAAAATTATCATAGACATATGTGACTCCCTGCACGTGGAGCCACAATAATGAGCAAAATTTTGAAGGGGTCACACTGATGTGGTAGACTCTCAGTGGGACCACGAGAAAAAAGTTAGAGAACCACTGCTCCAAAGTTATTAAAATATTCACACTACAGGTAGAAATGTAATCATATTTTTAAAAGTTCGTTTTGACTGCTGTCATCGGAATTATTTTTTAAAGCCTCTTTACTCCCGAATTTTTTTCCTATAAGTATCAACATTTTTGCTTACGAATAGAAATATGGAGATTGATGAAGCTGCAAATATTTTTTTCTCAAGTTTGCTGCCAAATAAATATAGAAAAAGGTACGAATTCACATACGCGTCGTTTAAAAAATAGTGTACCCGGAAAAATGTGGAAGGAGTCTCAGAACAGCAAGCATGCATGTTAGGGAAATCAGAACAGTTAAAATCGTCAACAAGTTTATGGTGTGAATATTTCGTGTTGGATGCGACAATCAATTACAATGATAACGTCGACATCTCAACATTTGCTAAATTAATTGAGTTTTCCCCAAAAGTAAGCATAAAGGTTATCGCCCAAAAGTCGCAAATATTAGATAGAGAAGATATTTTCAAATTTATACAAAAAGCAGCCGACGAAACTGATCTTCTAATTAAGGCAAAACATTTTTTTCTTCTATGAAGGCAAATTTTAATTTTTTGTATTTTAGAGGGTTACGATAGCAGGCATTGCGGGAGCATGCAGAATGGACGCGTTATGTAAAATGGAAATGGCTGGTATTAGTGATCATGGAGAATACGTAATCATAAAAATCCCACAGTCCAAAAATTACATCGAACGGAGGTTCACAATTGTTGAAAATGCTGGAAAAATATTGATTACCTAATAGTTTTCAAACTTATTATTAAATTCGGAAGAAGCTATAGCTAAGAATTCTCGTTTTTCCTTACGTGAAATCACCTCCATTATTTTTCCCAAGAGAGCTACATGAATACATTCAATTCGAAATATTCCGGAAGTAAAATAAGTTCCCCAATCGGATCTCCGGGGGGAGCAGTATTGAATGACACTGAACAGAGAAAATTAAATGGTCGCCGAAAGATCAATATAGGGACCTGGAATGTGCGAAGCTTGTTTGAAGCAGGAAAATTAGCAAACCTAAACCAAGAAATAAAAAGGCTTCACATTGACATACTAGGCGTCGCAGAAACATGGTGGCCTGACAATGGAGTATGCACCGTCCCAGGAGGTTCATTTTACTACTCAGGTAACCAGGATAAGAACCACCGAAAAGGAGTAGGAATATTCATCACAGAAAAACTTTCAACTAGTGTAATAGATTTCTTCCCGTATTCCGACAGAATTGCTCTAATCAAACTCAAGGCCAAGCCTGCGAATCTCAACGTTATTCAGATTTATGCCCCCACGTCAGACTCCACAGAACAGGAAATCGAAGCATTCTATGGAGGAATAAAAGAGCTACTCAAACTCACGAAGAAACACGAAATTAACATAATTATGGGTGATTTCAACTCCAAGCTAGGAAAAGGACGGTGTGGTGACCTGGTGGGGCCCTTTGGACTAGGGGAGCGAAACGACAGAGGAGATCGTCTACTACAGTTCTGCCAAGAAGAGAATATGAAGGTGACTAATACTTGGTTCTGCTTACCACCTCGCCGGCTATATACATGGAAGTCCCCAGCAGACAAACCAAACAATATAGTGATATGTTTTTCGGACTTTTTCCACTGTCTAGGGTGTAAATCACACAACGTT
Source organism: Agriotes lineatus (assembly GCA_940337035.1). Lineage (NCBI taxonomy): Eukaryota > Metazoa > Arthropoda > Insecta > Coleoptera > Elateridae > Agriotes > Agriotes lineatus. Next base: position 16,340 of record CALNHX010012864.1, read on the forward strand.
TCGGGAGTTTTGTTCTACTCCCGTCTTCAGGTGTTCCTGGTTAGTCCTGAGAAGGACTTATATTCTACGTTTTTCTCCGTAAATTTGTGCCTCCCCCGGGGTTTGAACCCGGGACCGCTGATCGCTAGTCTGCCACTCTAACCACTAGGCCACCAGGGCGGTTATATATTTTAGTTGTAAACTTATATATATATTACCGCTGTATGCGCAGTAGACTATTTTTGTAATTCTCTGCGCAGTAGTGGCATCCAAATGGGCTTTAGTTCTGCGCTAGCCTGGCTAATTGGTTCTACTGCCAGCGCTAGTGGTTAGAGTGGCAGACTAGCGATCAGCGGTCCCGGGTTCAAACCCCGGGGGAGGCACAAATTTACGGAGAAAAACGTAGAATATAAGTCCTTCTCAGGACTAACCAGGAACACCTGAAGACGGGAGTAGATCAAAACTCCCGAAACGTTGTGTGATTTACACCCTAGACAGTGGAAAAAGTCCGAAAAACATATCATAATAGGCCACTGCCAAAAAATGACATTCAGAAAACAATATAGTCCGAAATCAAATAGACTTCATACTCATTAACAACCGATTTGGGACTTCCATTACGAGGGCATGCACCTATCCCGGAGCAGACGTACCATCAGACCATGTATTACTTCTGGCATGTTTTAAAACTAGAATGGCAAGATACAATAGAACCAGCCACCCAAGAAAAATATTCTATGAACAACTTCGACAAGAAGACCTAAGAACTGAAGTAAGAACAGAAATTAATCACAAAATAGAGACAATAATAGCACCATTGATAGAGAGAGAAGAAAACTTGGATAACATATGGAAGGAAATGAAAAACGTCATAATAACCACAGCTGAAAACAAAATAGGATATCAGAAAAGAAACCACAAAACACCTTGGATGACGGTCGAAATTCTCTTATTGATGGATGAACGATGAAAATACAGAAATCACACAAATTAAAGAGAATACAAAATCATACACAATCGAATAAGAACGATGATCAGGAGAGCGAAGAATGAATGGTTGAAAAGGGAATGTGAAGTGATCGAAAACCTGCAAATTCTACATGACAATTTCAACCTACATAAAAAAATGAAAGAAACAGCTGGAATATACCGAAAAAAGACTTTCCCCATGATAACAAATGATCACAACGAAATCGCCAGCAACGTTGAGGAACGAAAAATCATCTGGGAAAAATATATTAAAAACTTATTTTCAGACGAAACAACGGAAAATGAAAATGAAAACACAGAAAAAGATATGACAGGTCCCCCAATAACAAAATCTGAAGTCAAAAAAGCCATCGACAATCTCAAGAGTAATAAAGCACCGGGACCTGATGAGGTTCCGGCAGAATTAATTAAACTATTAAACGACGGAGGTATTGCAGTTCTTCAGAAACTCCTCAATAAAATATATGAAACTGGCCAATATCCTGCCCAATGGCTTTTATCAACTTTTATACCCTTACCAAAAAAGAACAGTGCAAGGAAATGCGATGAGCATAGGCTTATCAGCCTCATGAGCCACACCCTAAAGCTATTCCTAAAGATCATACACCAGAGAATATTCAGAAAATGTGAACAAACCATCAGTGACTCACAGTTTGGGTTTAGACAAGGTATGGGCACGAGAGAAGCCTTGGTTGCAACGCAAGTACTTGTGCAAAACTGTTATGACCAGAGAACAAATGTAATCATGTGCTTCATAGACTTCGAGAAGGCCTTTGACAGGGTACAACACCAAAAACTGTTGCAAATTCTAAGGCGGGTGGATATTGACCAAAAGGATATCCGATGTATTGAAAATCTATATCTGAACCAAACGGCCCAAATTAATATCGACGGTGAGACAACTAACCCAGTTGAAATCCGCAGAGGAGTCCGCCAGGGATGTGTTCTCTCACCCCTGTTGTTTAACCTATATTCCGAACAGATTTTCCAGGAAGCACTTGAAGATGTTGAGATGGGCATCAAAGTTAACGGGGTGTGGATTAATAACATCCGATATGCGGACGATACCGTTCTAATATCTAATAACATGGATGATCTTCAACACCTAGTCAACGTAATAGCAGACCACTGTCAAAGGATGGGCCTTACAATAAACACGAAAAAAACAAAATATATGATAGTGACCCGTGAACCAGACACTTTCAGAAACTCCAGTCTATCACACGGAGGGGAACCTATTGAGCGTGTAAAGAAGTTCAAATATCTCGGAACATGGCTTAATGAAGACTGGACATCCGATTTAGACATAAAATGCCACATAGAACAGGCCCGAAGCGCGTTTGTGAAATTTAAGAGAGTTCTCACAAACGCAGACTTTGATTTAAACCTCAGAGTAAGATTTGTCAAGTGTTACATCTGGTCAATACTGTTATATGGAGTGGAGGGATGGACCTTGAAAATGGCCACAATGAACAAATTGGAAGGATTTGAAATGTGGATATACCGCCGAGTGCTTAAAATTCCATGGACGGCACGTGAAACAAATGAAAATGTTCTTAGAAGGATGAAGAAAGACAGAGAACTAATAACGACAATTAAGAAAATAAAAACAGCGTACCTAGGACATATAATGCGTAACACAAAATATCAATTATTACAACTAATTATCGAAGGAAGGTATGAAGGTAAAAGAGGAATGGGAAGGAAGAAGATGTCATGGCTACGCAATATAAGACAATGGACCGAATTGAGAACAATGGAAGACTTAATACATACATCAAGAGACCGGAATAAAATGGAAAATGTGGTCGCAAACATTCAGTAATGGATATGCATTGGAAGAAGAAGAATCCACATTTGTTTAGAAGATACTGCTACTGACGTTATTCATCCAGGTTACTTGTTAACTTTGGAGTAGATATTTTGGGCCTACAAAGACACGGTGGTTGGAAATCGTCCACCGTCGCTGAAATTTATGTGGCGAAGTCCATCGAGAATAAGTTAGATGTTGCCAATAAAATATTCTATAATAGAAATACTCATAATTTTAACCGCAATCGAAATGTTTTCTACATCTTAAGCAGCGCCTTGTTCAACATTAACCCACACTCTGCAGGAAAGCCCAGCTTCATTTAGGAACGAAGAAGTTAATTTATTGGAACATGAAAACTTTGTTATAAAAAAATTCCTCATTTTCAAATTGTATGGTGTATGGTTCATAAAAGTTAATAAATTATTAAGAAATGTTGAGTTTAGTATTCTGTTTGAAATAAAATATTCGAATCTGTACCTTGTTGTTTTAATTATTAGACTATGTAAATGTTGACACTATTAAGTTCCATAGTCAAGGGTAAAAACTAAAAAGTAAACGACTATTATTGGCCTATTTACCTTGCCTCTGGCATGAAATAGCTAAAAGTATTTATATATATAGGGAACAAATGTATTCATTTCCTTCCACGTGAGAATTTAATGCTCTCCGCTAACGAGTCGGGCATTAAATTCACATGCTGGAGCAAATGAACCTTTGATCTAGAGAAATATATATGTTTTGTTCTTCGAACGCCAGTTTTTTGCTTTGGCAACTTATTAGATGTGTATCTAGCAACTTTGGGTTTTTGTGATGACATTTTGTTAAATTTCCAAGTCGACATAGCGTTGCCAAGCTTTAGTGTGGTATTTATGGTGACATACACAAAAAATGCAGGAGGTAATAGCATATTATATCATGAAGGACTAAAGTGCACAATTTAATCTCGCGAGTTGAGTTTGTTGCCTCGAGGACGAAGCCCGACGGCAACAACCACTCAAGGGATTTAGGCACTTCAGTCCCGAGGTATATACTCTATTTTTTGCACTTTTGGGAACATTATCATCAAACATTTCCAAAATCTGGAATCTGTCAATTTGGAAACTGACAATTACAATTTATTAAAAACTGAATTGCAGCAGGTCCTGGATAGCCTGAATCAGTTGGCAGTACTGAAGTGTATTGTCAGCATAATAGGTCAAATTCTAGATTTGCAGGTTAAGTTTTGCGTCATGTGTGTTAAATGACAAACAAAACCTAACCTACTAACTTCGTGTGTAGATAAATTTACCATAGTTACGGTATCATTTTTACTTTAGTCTCTAGGGATTAAATGAGCTACTTTAGTCCCTGTTTACGGGGACTAAAGTATCAACTATAGTCCCGGAAGTGCAAAAAAAGTATTGGTTTCCGCAGGAAGTTACTAAAAATTGGCTGGTTGGAAATTGACAGTTTTGTTTCCTAAAACTAGGGCGCAAAGCCTACTTTCTATACAGTGAGTAGAAAAAAACCAATTACGTTTACTATATCAATTTTGTTTCATAGGAACGTCTAAGCAAGTTGACAATTTAGTTATAAATACATAGCAACTATACATATTAAAGCGGTCACATTTACAACAAAACATATTAACGGTCCCAGTTTTTTGGTCAGGGATAGTACGTTCACCATTGGAGGTGTAAAGTGATGATCGGTCTTTACACATAGATGGGATGCAAACAATATTTTTTCACTATCTTCTTTGCAAATGATCCTTACACTGTCAGATTGGAGGGATGTAGGAAACATTTACAAAAACTGTTACGGTTTCCATGATAATGTTGCGTTCATTAAAGTGTTCTACAGCATTAGTGCTTTGTGAATATAAATTAATTAAACAAAGTTAAAAAAATTGTTACATATACAAATATTTTGAATGTATATGTCTAGGTCTACCTACTTAATAATACAGTGTGAGCCTTAGTTGAGTAATAACACAACTACTAATAAACTTAGAACTGTCGCTGCACAACACATTTTTGAACACGACTGTACTTACTTTCCTAATAGCTATTTAAGTAACAAGGAATGTAAGAACCTATTAACATTTGAGGTAGGCAAGTACAAGCCAAGGCAAAGCCGCGGCTTGTTGCCTGCCGAAAATGTTAATAGGCGATACATTCCGAGTTATCTTATTATATTTTTCCCGTTGCTTATCAAAATTTTCCTAGATTTTTAAAAAAATCGTTTGGTTTGTCATTTGTCTTTCACCAGGATTAATTTTCGTACGTCGTGTTACCTGTGAGCGTCACATGTCACATGAACAGTTGCAATTTTAAACAAAACGTCTAAGTCTGCATCTTGCGCTGTTAATTTTATTGTCAGTAATAATAGGACGAGAGGTCAAAATATTGCCGACAATAATTTTTGCGATTCAGATACGAGTTTCTGCAGCGACGAAAATAACGACGAGTGCTTGCACGAGTCGTTATTTTCTAAAGCAACAGAAACGAGACAATCTGACGAGCAAAAATTGTCTGCAATATTTGGACCTAGAGTCCTATTCGTCTTGACAATTTAACTTTTCATTAAAAAATAGTTACAGAAAAAATTGTCGCTGAAATAAAGCTCCTCGAAATATTGTCACTACAATAATTGTTACAGAAAAAATTGTCGCTGAAATAAAGCTCCTCGAATTATTGTCACTAAAATAATCGTTCGAT
>CALNHX010012865.1:0-21818 GCA_940337035.1 Agriotes lineatus
AAGATCCTTCCTGATACGCAAGCAGGGTTTAGGCCGGGACATAGCTGCTCTACAGCTTTATTAAACGTCACGGACGAAATATTAGGCGCAAGTGATTCTGGCAAAATAAGTGTGCTAGCTCTACTAGACTTCAGTAAAGCCTTTGACACTATTTCCCATTCAACATTATTATCCGTTCTACAATTTATTGGCTTCGGTGATCATGCAGTTGAATTAATGTCCAGTTACTTGAAAGGTAGAACACAGATGGTTCGCCTCATTGATTCCACATCTGCCTGTAGAGCTGCTGTAAGTGGGGTTCCACAAGGCTCTATTCTAGGGCCCCTGCTATTCACAATCTATACATGCACTTTGCATAAGCAATTAAAAACTTGCAAGGTACAAATGTATGCTGACGATACGCAACTATATCATTCATTTTTACCTGCGCAGTCTATACAGGCCGTTGACGACATTAATGCAGATCTGCAAAGGTTATCTGATATTGCCAACAAACACTCATTAGTTATTAATCCATCTAAATCAAATATTATACTTTTTGGCAGTACAAAAGAGGTGAATAACCTCAAAGATACTGCGAGGTTCTCTATGAATGGCGTCGATATACCTGTTGTAGACTGTGCAAAAAATCTGGGTGTCTTATTTGACTCTACTCTAAGATTTCGTCATCATATCAATAATAACATACGCAAGTCTTATATGAGTTTAAAACTACTTTATCCTCACAGACACTGTTTAACAACTAAAACCAAAGCTATGCTGTGTGAATCGTTGGTCTTGTCACATTTTTCTTATTGTTCTGCTGTGTATGGCCCTTGCCTTGATCACGATGCTTTGAAACAAATTCAACGCGTTCAAAACTCTTGCTTACGTTATGTCTTCGGTATTCGTAAATATGACCGTATATCCCATAAATTAATAGAACTGAAATGGTTAAACATGAATAATAGGTTAAAATTACAAATAGCTTGTCACTATCACAAAATTATTTATACTAAGGAACCTTGTCATCTGTTTCACAAAATATCCTTTCGAACCGATGTCCATGATCTAAAATTGCGCAATTTAAACCTAATAATAACGCCGCCTCTTCATAAAACAGCCCTTTTTAAAAGATCTTTCCGCTATAACATATCAAAACTTTATAATGCCATTCCTACTGAGATAAAAACATGTACAATACCGAATTTCAAAAAACATATGTTTCAAAATCTTATAAAGCAACAAGAGCAGCAGTGATCCTTGTTTTGAGTGAGTTCTTTTCTTTTCTGCGACGGCTTGAGGAAGCGTCATCACTTGATTTATTTGATTTGTAACCTCTTTGTACGTACAGCGCAAATATTATTTTTTTAATTTTTTTTTTTGCACTTTTATATAAATTTTATTTATTTTATGATTTACTTGTGTCAAGGTTTGAGTGGAAGATCAGGGTCTTGTATTTGTACTTGGCATCTGAACTCCGCCTTGTGATTTTCACTTTAACTGGATAACAAGTTAATTATCTATTATCTATTATTGGTTATATTACAAATGTAAATTTTGGTTATTATTTAAAGTGAAATAAAGACTATTATTATTATTATTATTATTATTATTAACAAAACTCGTGACTAAAATGACCTTTATAAAACTTGATACATAATATACTATTTTCTACTCCTGTAACTAAAATGCCATTTAACATACTAACATACACGTCGCTAAGTGACCTTTTAATCGTGCCTTCATAACCTATGACTAAAGAGCCAGCGTACATAAATCAAACAAGTAGAGACACTCATGCCAAATGTTGAAACCCGTCTAGAGTGCCTGGGCCAGTAACTCGGGGGGTATTTATAAGCTTGACTATCAGATGGCAGCACAAAGTTCTACCAATCAGAGCCAGTTACTGGCTCTGCTACCAATCATGATGCATTCAAGTAGTTGGGCCATCTGTTAGTACTATCGGAAAGTACCCCCCACGAGCTGTTCAAGGTCATCCAAATCGGAATTTTGACATCAAAGGAACCGATGGTGGGTGTCCCAACTTGTTTGATTTATGTACGCTGAAAGAGCCTCTTAGTCATGAGCTGAAGTTGGCAACGATGTTTTAGTCATGGAGTGAAGTTAGGTTCAAATAGTATTTGCTTTATTAGCCACACCCAAAACTAAAATCAAGTTAGTTTTCAGTCGTCACATTGACGTTTGTCACGCATAATTTAACCTAATAAAATAAATGTCAATACTTTTAATGAAATAATATGTTATATTTTCTAAATTTGTGGTCGTAGAAAAAGTATAGTATGCAACTCGTTTTATAAACTTATTAGTCACTCATTTTATTAAACACTCGCTCCGCTACGCTTCGCTCCTGATTAACAAAACTCGTGACTAAAATGACCTTTATAAAACTTGATACATAATATACTATTTTCTACTCCTGTAACTAAAATGCCATTTAACATACTAACATACACGTCGCTAAGTGACCTTTTAATCGTGCCTTCATAACCTATGACTAAAGAGCCAGCGTACATAAATCAAACAAGTAGAGACACTCATGCCAAATGTTGAAACCCGTCTAGAGTGCCTGGGACAGTAACTCGGGGGGTATTTCTAAGCTTGACTATCAGATGGCAGCACAAAGCTCTACCAATCAGAGCCAGTTACTGGCTCTGCTACCAATCATGATGCAATCAAGTAGTGGCGCCGTCTGTTAGTACTATCGGAAAGTACCCCCCAGGAGCTGTTCAAGGTCATCCAAATCGGAATTTTGACATCAAAGGAACCGATGGTTGGTGTCCCAACTTGTTTGATTTATGTACGCTGAAAGAGCCTCTTAGTCATGAGCTGAAGTTGGCAACGATGTTTTAGTCATGGAGTGAAGTTAGGTTCAAATAGTATTTGCTTTATTAGCCACAGCCAAAACTAAAATTAAGTTAGTTTTCAATCGTCACATTGACGTTTGTCACGCATAATTTAACCTAATAAAATAAATGTCAATACTTTTAATGAAATAATATGTTATATTTTCTAAATTTGAGGTCGTAGAAAAAGTATAGTATGCAACTCGTTTTATAAACTTATTAGTCACTCATTTTATTAAACACTCGCTCCGCTACGCTTCGCTCCTGATTAACAAAACTCGTGACTAAAATGACCTTTATAAAACTTGATACATAATATACTATTTTCTACTCCTGTAACTAAAATGCCATTTAACATACTAACATACACGTCGCTAAGTGACCTTTTAATCGTGCCTTCATAACCTATGACTAAAGAGCCAGCGTACATAAATCAAACAAGTAGAGACACTCATGCCAAATGTTGAAACCCGTCTAGAGTGCCTGGGACAGTAACTCGGGGGGTATTTCTAAGCTTGACTATCAGATGGCAGCACAAAGCTCTACCAATCAGAGCCAGTTACTGGCTCTGCTACCAATCATGATGCAATCAAGTAGTGGCGCCGTCTGTTAGTACTATCGGAAAGTACCCTCCAGGAGCTGTTCAAGGTCATCCAAATCGGAATTTTGACATCAAAGGAACCGATGGTTGGTGTCCCGACTTGTTTGATTTATGTACGCTGAAAGAGCCTCTTAGTCATGAGCTGAAGTTGGCAACGATGTTTTAGTCATGGAGTGAAGTTAGGTTCAAATAGTATTTGCTTTATTAGCCACAGCCAAAACTAAAATCAAGTTAGTTTTCAATCGTCACATTAACGTTTGTCACGCATAATTTAACCTAATAAAATAAATGTCAATACTTTTAATGAAATAATATGTTATATTTTCTAAATTTGTGGTCGTAGAAAAAGTATAGTATGCAACTCGTTTTATAAACTTATTGGTCACTCATTTTATTAAACACTCGCTCCGCTACGCTTCGCTCCTGATTAACAAAACTCGTGACTAAAATGACCTTTATAAAACTTGATACATAATATACTATTTTCTACTCCTGTAACTAAAATGCCATTTAACATACTAACATACACGTCGCTAAGTGACCTTTTAATCGTGCCTTCATAACCTATGACTAAAGAGCCAGCGTACATAAATCAAACAAGTAGAGACACTCATGCCAAATGTTGAAACCCGTCTAGAGTGCCTGGGACAGTAACTCGGGGGGTATTTCTAAGCTTGACTATCAGATGGCAGCACAAAGCTCTACCAATCAGAGCCAGTTACTGGCTCTGCTACCAATCATGATGCAATCAAGTAGTGGCGCCGTCTGTTAGTACTATCGGAAAGTACCCCCCAGGAGCTGTTCAAGGTCATCCAAATCGGAATTTTGACATCAAAGGAACCGATGGTTGGTGTCCCGACTTGTTTGATTTATGTACGCTGAAAGAGCCTCTTAGTCATGAGCTGAAGTTGGCAACGATGTTTTAGTCATGGAGTGAAGTTAGGTTCAAATAGTATTTGCTTTATTAGCCACAGCCAAAACTAAAATCAAGTTAGTTTTCAATCGTCACATTAACGTTTGTCACGCATAATTTAACCTAATAAAATAAATGTCAATACTTTTAATGAAATAATATGTTATATTTTCTAAATTTGTGGTCGTAGAAAAAGTATAGTATGCAACTCGTTTTATAAACTTATTGGTCACTCATTTTATTAAACACTCGCTCCGCTACGCTTCGCTCCTGATTAACAAAACTCGTGACTAAAATGACCTTTATAAAACTTGATACATAATATACTATTTTCTACTCCTGTAACTAAAATGCCATTTAACATACTAACATACACGTCGCTAAGTGACCTTTTAATCGTGCCTTCATAACCTATGACTAAAGAGCCAGCGTACATAAATCAAACAAGTAGAGCCACTCATGCCAAATGTTGAAACCCGTCTAGAGTGCCTGGGACAGTAACTCGGGGGGTATTTCTAAGCTTGACTATCAGATGGCAGCACAAAGCTCTACCAATCAGAGCCAGTTACTGGCTCTGCTACCAATCATGATGCAATCAAGTAGTGGCGCCATCTGTTAGTACTATCGGAAAGTACCCCCCAGGAGCTGTTCAAGGTCATCCAAATCGGAATTTTGACATCAAAGGAACCGATGGTGGGTGTCCCTACTTGTTTTTATGTACGCTGAAAGAGCCTCTTACTCATGAGCTGAGGTTGGCAACGATGTGTTAGTCATGGGGTGAAGTTACTTTCAAATAGTATTTGCTTTATTAGCCACAGCCAAAACTAAAATCAAGTTAGTTTTCAACCGTCACTTTGACGTTTGTCACGCATAATTTAACCTAATGAAATAATATGATGTTATATTTTCTAAATTTGTGGTCGTAGAAAAAGTATAGTACCTATGCAACTCGTTTTATAAACTTATTAGTCACTCATTTTATTAAACACTCGCTCCGCTACGCTTCGATCTTGATTAATAAAACTCGTGACTAAAATGACTTTTATAAAACTTGATACATTGTAACGCTAGCTCCCGTTTGAATTTGATTAGTTCAATATTAAATATTATTTGCAAACCTTTCGCGTTATCAAGAATCCAGTGTGTTTGAGCAAGATAAGATAGCGCAGACCGAAGTTCCGCCCGTGAAAACAGCGCGAACAAAGGCGAGACGCGCGCCGTTCCTCCCCACCTAATAGCTCTACAAAGCATATAAAAGGGCTTGCAGAACGCATTTCAGGAGAGATTTCCAAGAGATTCCTGATTCTCCTCCAGCATTCATTCCCGGAAACACCTAATTCCTGATCCTTCGTCCTGTCCTGTCCAGAGAGATTATTACCGAGACTTTTCTTCTGATAGGTTGTCCTTCCAGAGAGTTCCTCCGTCGACTCTACCAGTACCTAGGGAACCATTCCGAGGCTAGGTTCAATTTAGTGGTTCCGCAAGGAACGTCTGAAACGCCAGCTATATTTTCCCCTAAACCTCCTAATAGCTAGTTCAATTTAGTGGTTCCGCAAGGAACGTCTGAAACGCCAGCTATATTTTCCCTGTAAATATCCTACACCGAAAACCGTTTGTAAATCAGTAATAACTAACGTAATATTTAAATCCCAGCTCCCTTGCGTTTTAAATTTGGCGCCTTGCTATTCAAGCAGAATTAGAAGCTTCAAGCTACCTAATTAGAATTTACCTGAATTAATCCTTGAGAATTGCAGCGGCCGTCATGCTTGGGAACTCTGCGGACCGCACTGACAGCTTCGCCAAAGATTTCACCTGGAGGCGCCGAGGTTGTTAACCTCAAAAATCACGCCGATTCGGAGTTTCGTTCTCCGAGCGGAGCCCCGTCGTGCGGCGAATTCCTCGGAGTATTTCACCAACGAACTGTAGTTACACATATAGGGTGAGAACTCGCGTTAACAGTTTTAATTTGTAATTTGTTTACAGAAGCCAGAAACCGCAAACCGGCAAATTTGACAGACTGCACGGCGTCGCCAACAGCGCGCAGTTCAACGCCGATCGGGAAGCGCCGACAATTCTCGACGCTTTCGGCCAGAAGGAATCCGTGGCCGACTTCGTCACAGCCCTCCAGACGCTGTTACGTAGGTTTGGAGTCACCAGAGAACGCGAGCAGTTGGAACGTATATACGAAAACTTCCGTCCGGAATATAAATTGTACGTACGTAGGAAGGACTTCCATAGGCTGGACGAGCTGGTACAGATGGCAGAAGAATTCGAAGCCCTCCAGCTGGAGCAAGCTTCGTTCCAACCTCCCCCCACGGCAAGTCAGGCCTATATGGCATAGACGGCGTATAAACCAGCAAAACCCAAGGTCACGTTCTTCCAGGGATTCAAGACACCCACCGTGTCGTCCTTACAACCCCCAGAGGATAATCTACGTACGCCATCGGCCCTCAAGTCTCCTACCCCCTCAACTAGCACCGCCTATAACCGCACTGAGAATTGCTGGAAATGTGGGCAGCGACGCCACCGAAGGTTCCAGTGCCAGAGACCTTCTAGACTTTTCTGCTCCTGGTGCGGTAAACCCTAACGAGGGATTGCCCCTGTTAGAGGCCGGGAAACGCATCCGGCCGTCGAGATCTGTGAGGCATCCTCGACACCTGAAGGCCTCCACCCGCCGACTCCAACCCCCTGAGTGGTCCAAGTAGCTCCAACGGGTCCGGAACTTCTACGACCAGATGTCGAACCCCTCGCCGCGAGTATCCACCATAGATGCCCGTTTGTTCCTCCCAATAGTCATTAAGGGGAGACCGTTTAACGCCCTAATCGACACAGGCGCCGCTAGGTCCTATATAGGCAAAATTCTCCAGAGCTTCCTGAGTCAACAAGGTGTTGTCAACAAGCCACATCCCCCGGACCGTGTCCAGCTGGCTCACGGACAAATGATCACCACCCAGGGCCAATATGAACTTCCCATTTTTTCCAAGAGAACCCCTATGTGCTACAGGACCACGTAGTGGACACCCTCTCCAGCGACGTGATTCTAGGACTCGACTTCCTAAGTAGGTACGAAGCCGTCATACGCCCCGTCTCCCAGGTTATGACGCTAGGTTCAACGGAAGTCTTCCTGAATACTAGAAGGAACCCAGAAGGCGTCGCAAGTATTAAACCCTTGTCCGCCACCCAGGCGGAACAATTAGGCGAGTTCCTGAAAGAGGAATTAGATAAATTCCCCTCGGCCAGCGGATCCACTACCTTGGTAGAACACCAGATCACCCTGAATGAAGACATGGGGCCCATCAAGCAGAGGTACTACCCGCGAAACCCGGCCATGCAGGCCATCATCGACGAGGAGGTGGATAAGATGTTGGCAGACGGGATCATTGAACCCTCCAGTAGTTCTTTCTGCTCTCCTGTGGTCCTGGTAAAGAAACCTTCAGGTCAATATCGTTTCTGCATTGACTATAGGAAGGTGAACGAGGCCACCTGCGCCGACGCCTACCCTCTGCCCCTCATCGATGGGATTCTAAACAAGCTTCGTGGGGCCCGGTACATTAGTACTCTCGATTTAAAGCATGGCTATTGGCAAATCCCGCTTGCTTTATTAGCCACAGCCAAAACTAAAATCAAGTTAGTTTTCAACCGTCACTTTGACGTTTGTCACGCATAATTTAACCTAATATAATAAATGTCAATACTTTTAATGAAATAATATGATGTTATATTTTATAAATTTGTGGTCGTAGAAAAAGTATAGTATGCAACTCGTTTTATAAACTTATTAGTCACTCATTTTATTAAACAGTCGCTTCGCTACGCTTCGCTCCTGATTAACAAAACTCGTGACTAAAATGACCTTTATAAAACTTGATGCATAATATACTATTTTCTACTCCTGTAACTAAAATGCAATTTAACATACTAACATACACGTCGCTAAGTGACCTTTTAATCGTGCCTTCATAACATATGACTAAAGAGCCAGCGTACATAAATCAAACAAGTAGAGACACTCATGCCAAATGTTGAAACCCGTCTAGAGTGCCTGGGACAGTAACTCGGGGGGTATTTCTAAGCTTGACTATCAGATAGCAGCACAAAGTTCTACCAATCAGAGCCAGTTACTGGCTCTGCTACCGATCATGATGCAATCAAGTAGTGGCGCCATCTGTTAGTACTATCGGAAAGTACCCCCCCAGGAGCTGTTCAAGGTCATCCAAATCGGAATTTTGACATCAAAGGAACCGATGGTGGGTGTCCCTACTTGTTTTTATGTACGCTGAAAGAGCCTCTTACTCATGAGCTGAAGTTGGCAACGATGTTTTACTCATGGGGTGAAGTTAGGTTCAAATAGTATTTGCTTTATTAGCCACAGCCAAAACCAAAATCAAGTTAGTTTTCAACCGTCACTTTGACGTTTGTCACGCATAATTTAACCTAATATAATAAATGTCAATACTTTTAATTAACTAATATGATGTTATATTTTCTAAATTTGTGGTCGTAGAAAAAGTATAGTATGCAACTCGTTTTATAAACTTATTAGTCACTCATTTTATTAAACACTCGCTCCGCTACGCTTCGATCCTGATTAATAAAACTCGTGACTAAAATGACGTTTATAAAACTTGATACATAATATACTATTTTCTACTCCTGTAACTAAAATGCCATTTAACATACTAACATACACGTCGCTAAGTGACCTTTTAATCGTGCCTTCATAACCTATGACTAAAGAGCCAGCGTACATAAATCAAACAAGTAGAGACACTCATGCCAAATGTTGAAACCCGTCTAGAGTGCCTGGGACAGTAACTCGGGGGGTATTTCTAAGCTTGACTATCAGATGGCAGCACAAAGTTCTACCAATCAGAGCCAGTTACTGGCTCTGCTACCGATCATGATGCAATCAAGTAGTGGCGCCATCTGGTAGTACTATCGGAAAGTACCCCCCAGGAGCTGTTCAAGGTCATCCAAATCGGAATTTTGACATCAAAGGAACCGATGGTGGGTGTCCCTACTTGTTTTTATGTACGCTGAAAGAGCCTCTTACTCATGAGCTGAGGTTGGCAACGATGTGTTAGTCATGGGGTGAAGTTACGTTCAAATAGTATTTGCTTTATTAGCCACAGCCAAAACTAAAATCAAGTTAGTTTTCAACCGTCACTTTGACGTTTGTCACGCATAATTTAACCTAATGAAATAATATGATGTTATATTTTCTAAATTTGTGGTCGTAGAAAAAGTATAGTATGCAACTCGCTTTATAAACTTATTAGTCACTCATTTTATTAAACACTCGCTCCGCTACGCTTCGATCCTGATTAATAAAACTCGTGACTAAAATGACTTTTATAAAACTTGATACATTGTAACGCTAGCTCCCGTTTGAATTTGATTAGTTCAATATTAAATATTATTTGCAAATTTAAACGTCGCCGACCTTTCGCGTTATCAAGAATGCAGTGTGTTTGAGCAAGATAAGATAGCGCAGACCGAAGTTCCGCCCGTGAAAACAGCGCGAACAAAGGCGAGACGCACGCCGTTCCTCCCCACCTAATAGCTTTACAAAGCATATAAAAGGGCTTGCAGAACGCATTTCAGGAGAGATTTCCAAGAGATTCCTGATTCTCCTCCAGCATTCATTCCCGGAAACACCTAGTTCCTGATCCTTCGTCCTGTCCTGTCTAGAGAGATTATTACCGAGACTTTTCTTCTGATAGGTTGTCCTTCCAGAGAGTTCCTCCGTCGACTCTACCAGTACCTAGGGAACCATTCCGAGGCTAGGTTCAATTTAGTGGCTCCGCAAGGAACGTCTGAAACGCCAGCTATATTTTCCCCTAAACCTCCTAATAGCTAGTTCAATTTAGTGGTTCCGCAAGGAACGTCTGAAACGCCAGCTATATTTTCCCTGTAAATATCCTACACCGAAAACCGTTTGTAAATCAGTAATAACTAACGTAATATTTAAATCCCAGCTCCCTTGCGTTTTAAATTTGGCGCCTTGCTATTCAAGCAGAATTAGAAGCTTCAAGCTACCTAATTAGAATTTACCTGAATTAATCCTTGAGAATTGCAGCGGCCGTCATGCTTGGGAACTCTGCGGACCGCACTGACAGCTTCGCCAAAGATTTCACCTGGAGGCGCCGAGGTTGTTAACCTCAAAAATCACGCCGATTCGGAGTTTCGTTCTCCGAGCGGAGCCCCGTCGTGCGGCGAATTCCTCGGAGTATTTCACCAACGAACTGTAGTTACACGTATAGGGTGAGAACTCGCGTTAACAGTTTTAATTTGTAATTTGTTTACAGAAGCCAGAAACCGCAAACCGGCAAATTTGACAGACTGCACGGCGTCGCCAACAGCGCGCAGTTCAACGCCGATCGGGAAGCGCCGACAATTCTCGACGCTTTCGAAGCGGAGCGCCTAGGACGTCGGCAGATCCTGCCGGCACGGACGTGACGCGGGTTGCAGCAGCCGCAGGAACCGACAACGTTATTTCAAGTCAAGAATGTTAATTTTGAGCAATATACATCTCATTTAATTAATTACACGAATATTTACTTATGTACGATAGTTATATAGAATAAATTTTGAACAGGATACTCCGGTGGTATGTTTTGCATATTTGAGGTATATCTGAGTGAACAATTGAACCTATCTCCGATTTATGAGCTATTCCGTGGTAAATAAAATATTCCAACCCTTATAAGCAAGGGCGGATGTTACAATGGCATCCTAAAGCAGGGACTCGAACTCAGATATGCACAAATAGCAAATATACACCCACGTCCGCTAGATTGGCGCCCGAGCAAACCTAGAAAAGCACTTGATTAAAAGCTGTGTAGCTTTTATATTTCAGAAGTCTTCATACAAAACCTGATTTCCAAGAGTCATGGCGAACCATGAAGACGGAAACGGAAATGGCAACGGCACACCGGCTCCCCCGAAGATTAAAGTAACCTGGATTTACACCCTCCGAGTAGAAGACCTCCGAGGACTTGCAGCTGGATTAGGCCTGGAAACAGAAGGCACTGTACAGCAGTTAAGACAGAGAGTGTCGCAATACCTGAAAGGAGCTGGGCCAGGGGAAGAAGACGACGACGACACCCAAGAAAACACACAAGAGGAGGGTGGAGATAACCACCAGGAAGAACGGGAACAAAACCCGGATCCACCTAGACTGAATAATGCCCAAATTTGCAATAGCATCAGGAAATCGGGCCTGAAGTTCGACGGCACGTCCGACCCCCTCTCGTTTTTAGAAAGGATCGAGGAACTCTCCACATGTTACCAATTCCGGGAACAGGAAGTCCTCACCGCCTTGCCCGAGCTGTACAAAGGAAAAGCATTATTGTGGGTCAGAAATAATAAGCAAAAATGGAGAAACTGGGATCATTTTGTGATGGATTCTCATAACCAATACTTACCCCCGAGGTTCCAATTCCGGATGGCCGAAGAAATTAGAAACCGGACACAAGGCCAGAAGGAATCCGTGGCCGACTTCGTCACAGCCCTCCAGACGCTGTTACGTAGGTTTGGAGTCACCAGAGAACGCGAGCAGTTGGAACGTATATACGAAAACTTCCGTCCGGAATATAAATTGTAAGTACGTAGGAAGGACTTCCATAGGCTGGACGAGCTGGTACAGATGGCAGAAGAATTCGAAAACCGTTTGTAAATCAGTAATAACTAACGTAATATTTAAATCCCAGCTCCCTTGCGTTTTAAATTTGGCGCCTTGCTATTCAAGCAGAATTAGAAGCTTCAAGCTACCTAATTAGAATTTACCTGAATTAATCCTTGAGAATTGCAGCGGCCGTCATGCTTGGGAACTCTGCGGACCGCACTGACAGCTTCGCCAAAGATTTCACCTGGAGGCGCCGAGGTTGTTAACCTCAAAAATCACGCCGATTCGGAGTTTCGTTCTCCGAGCGGAGCCCCGTCGTGCGGCGAATTCCTCGGAGTATTTCACCAACGAACTGTAGTTACACGTATAGGGTGAGAACTCGCGTTAACAGTTTTAATTTGTAATTTGTTTACAGAAGCCAGAAACCGCAAACCGGCAAATTTGACAGACTGCACGGCGTCGCCAACAGCGCGCAGTTCAACGCCGATCGGGAAGCGCCGACAATTCTCGACGCTTTCGAAGCGGAGCGCCTAGGACGTCGGCAGATCCTGCCGGCACGGACGTGACGCGGGTTGCAGCAGCCGCAGGAACCGACAACGTTATTTCAAGTCAAGAATGTTAATTTTGAGCAATATACATCTCATTTAATTAATTACACGAATATTTACTTATGTACGATAGTTATATAGAATAAATTTTGAACAGGATACTCCGGTGGTATGTTTTGCATATTTGAGGTATATCTGAGTGAACAATTGAACCTATCTCCGATTTATGAGCTATTCCCTGGTAAATAAAATATTCCAACCCTTATAAGCAAGGGCGGATGTTACAACATAATATACTATTTTCTACTCCTGTAACTAAAATGCCACTTAACATACTAACATACACGTCGCTAAGTGACCTTTTAACCATGCCTTCATAACCTATGACTAAAGAGCCTCTTAGTCACGAGCTGAAGTTGGCAACGATGTTTTAGTCATGGGGTGAAGTTAGGTTCAAATAGTATTTGCTTTATTAGCCACAGCCAAAACTAAAATCAAGTTAGTTTCCAACCGTCACTTTGACGTTTGTCAAGCATAATTTAACCTAATATAATAAATGTCAAAATTTTAATGAAATAATATGATGTTATATTCTCTAAATTTGTCGTCGTAGAAAAAGTATAGTATGCAACTCGTTTTATAAACTTATTAGTCACTCATTTTATTAAACACTCGCTCCGCTACGCTTCGCTCCTGATTAACAAAACTCGTGACTAAAATGACCTTTATAAAACTTGATACATCATATACTATTTTCCACTCCTGTAACTAAAATGCCATTTGACATACTAACATACACGTCGCGTCACTTTTAATCGTCCCTTCATAACCTATGACTAAAGAGCCAGCCTACATAAATCAAACAAGTAGAGACACTCATGCCAAATGTTGAAACCCGTCTAGAGTGCCTGGGACAGTAACTCGGGGGGTATTTCTAAGCTTGACTATCAGATGGCACCACAAAGTTCTACCAATCAGAGCCAGTTACTGGCTCTGCTACCAATCATGATGCAATCAAGTAGTGGCGCCATCTGTTAGTACTATCGGAAAGTACCCCCAGGAGCTGTTCAAGGTCATCCAAATCGGAATTTTGACATCAAAACAACCGATGGTGGGTGTCCCGACTTGTTTGATTTATGTACGCTGAAAGAGCCTCCTAGGCATGAGCTGAAGTTGGCAACGATGTTTTAGTCATGGGGTGAAGTTAGGTTCAAATAGTATTTGCTTTATTAGCCACAGCCAAAACTAAAATCAAGTTAGTTTTCAATCGTCACATTGACGTTTGTCACGCATAATTTAACCTAATATAATAAATTTCAATACTTTTAATGAAATAATATGTTATATTTTCTAAATTTGTGGTCGTAGAAAAAGTATAGTATGCAACTCGTTTTATAAACTTATTAGTCACTCATTTTATTAAACACTTGCTCCGCTACGCTTCGCTCCTGATTAACAAAACTCGTGACTAAAATGACTTTTATAAAACTTGATACATAATATACTATTTTCTACTCCTGTAACTAAAATCCCATTTAACATACTAACATACACGTCGCTAAGTGACCTTTTAATCGTGCCTTCATAACCTATGACTAAAGAGCCAGCGTACATAAATCAAACAAGTAGAGACACTCATGCCAAATGTTGAAACCCCTCTAGAGTGCCTGGGACAGTAACTCGGGGGGTATTTCTAAGCTTGACTATCAGATGGCAGCACAAAGTTCTACCAATCAGAGCCAGTTACTGGCTCTGCTACCCATCATGATGCAATCAAGTAGTGGCGCCATCTGTTAGTACTATCGGAAAGTACCCCCCAGAAGCTGTTCAAGGTCATCCAAATCGGAATTTTGACATCAAAGGAACCGATGGTGGGTGTCCCTACTTGTTTTTATGTACGCTGAAAGAGCCTCTTAGTCGTGAGCTTAAGTTGGCAACGATGTTTTAGTCATGGGGTGAAGTTAGGTTCAAATAGTATTTGCTTTATTAGCCACAGCCAAAACTAAAATCAAGTTAGTTTTCAACCGTCACTTTGACGTTTGTCACGCATAATTTAACCTACTATAATAAATGTCGATACTTTTAATGAAATAATATGATGTTATATTTTCTAAATTTGTGGTCGTAGAAAAAGTATAGTATGCAACTCGTTTTATAAACTTATTAGTCACTCATTTTATTAAACACTCGCTCCGCTACGCTTCGATCCTGATTAATAAAACTCGTGACTAAACTGACGTATATAAAACTTGATACATAATATACTATTTTCTACTCCTGTAACTAAAATGCCATTTAACATACTAACATACACGTCGCTAAGTGACCTTTTAATCGTGCCTTCATAACCTATGACTAAAGAGCCAGCGTACATAAATCAAACAAGTAGAGACACTCATGCCAAATGTTGAAACCCGTCTAGAGTGCCTTGGACAGTAACTCGGGGGGTATTTCTAAGCTTGACTATCAGATGGCAGCACAAAGTTCTACCAATCAGAGCCAGTTACTGGCTCTGCTACCAATCATGATGCAATCAAGTAGTGGCGCCATTTGTTAGTACTATCGGAAAGTAGCCCCAGGAGCTGTTCAAGGTCATCCAAATCGGAATTTTGACATCAAAGGAACCGATGGTGGTTGTCCCGACTTGTTTGATTTATGTACGCTAAAAGAGCCTCTTAGTCGTGAGCTGAAGTTGGCAACGATGTTTTAGTCATGGGGTGAAGTTAGGTTCAAATAGTATTTGCTTTATTAGCCACAGCCAAAACTAAAATCAAGTTAGTTTTCAACCGTCACTTTGACGTTTGTCACGCATAATTTAACCTAATATAATAAATGTCAATACTTTTAATGAAATAATATGATGTTATATTTTCTAAATTTGTGGTCGTAGAAAAAGTATAGTATGCAACTCGTTTTATAAACTTATTAGTCACTCATTTTATTAAACACTCGCTCCGCTACGCTTCGCTCCTGATTAACAAAACTCGTGACTAAAATGACCTTTATAAAACTTGATACATAATATACTATTTTCTACTCCTGTAACTAAAATGCCATTTAACATACTAACATACACGTCGCTAAGTGACCTTTTAATCGTGCCTTCATAACATATGACTAAAGAGCCAGCGTACATAAATCAAACAAGTAGAGACACTCATGCCAAATGTTGAAACCCGTCTAGAGTGCCTGGGACAGTAACTCGGGGGGTATTTCTAAGCTTGACTATCAGATGGCAGCACAAAGATCTACCAATCAGAGCCAGTTACTGGCTCTGCTACCGATCATGATGCAATCAAGTAGTGGCGCCATCTGTTAGTACTATCGGAAAGTACCCCCCAGGAGCTGTTCAAGGTCATCCAAATCGGAATTTTGACATCAAAGGAACCGATGGTGGTTGTCCCGACTTGTTTGATTTATGTACGCTGAAAGAGCCTCTTAGTCGTGAGCTGAAGTTGGCAACGATGTTTTAGTCATGGGGTGAAGTTAGGTTCTAATAGTATTTGATTTATTAGCCACAGCCAAAACAAAAATCAAGTTACTTTTCAATCGTCACATTGACGTTTGTCACGCATAATTTAACCTAATATAATAAATGTCAATACTTTTAATGAAATAATATGTTATATTTTCTAAATTTGAGGTCGTAGAAAAAGTATAGTATGCAACTCGTTTTATAAACTTATTAGTCACTCATTTTATTAAACACTCGCTCCGCTACGCTTCGCTCCTGATTAACAAAACTCGTGACTAAAATGACCTTTATAAAACTTGATACATAATATACTATTTTCTACTTCTGTAACTAAAATGCCATTTATCATACTAACATACACGTCGCTAAGTGACCTTTTAATCGTTCCTTCATAACCTATGACTAAAGAGCCAGAGTACATAAATCAAACAAGTAGAGACACTCATGCCAAATGTTGAAACCCGTCTAGAGTGCCTGGGACAGTAACTCGGGGGGTTTTTCTAAGCTTGACTATCAGATGGCAGCACAAAGTTCTACCAATCAGAGCCAGTTACTGGCTCTGTTACCGATCATGATGCAATCATAGATATATAAGTACAAGATACGGCGTGCCGTTGATATAGTGTAACAAGACGTACCATCTATTTCTGTCACTCTCAATGCGTGAATTACGTATAGCGCTATCCTTTAGAGAGGTACTTGGACTCGCCATTGAGAGAAATTCTGATAAAATACATTTAACTCGTGTTACATGGTGCCAGAAATAGTCTTTTTGGTCTTAAGATGCTACAAAATGTAGAAAAGAAGTAATCGTATAAATAAACACAAATTAGAAAACATAACCTCAACAGGTAACACTTGATAACCTCACTCGATGAGGTGTGGGGGTGTGCAAGATATTCACTCGCTAACGCCTTTGAGTTTTATGGCTGATAATAATAGCCAAAGAGGATATATCCTCTTTGATAATAGCAATCAAAACCATTGCTAAAGTTCAATTTTCGAAGAATAAACTGTGAAATTGTATGACACTTCTGACGTTTTCATTTCAAAACTTCAAAATTAAGCGTACGAAACATTGTATGAAATACGTCTAAAGGGAGAGAGAAATAAAGTGATATAGGTTAGAATGAAATGGGGGAAGGTACCGAACTCCGTGATATGTTATTTTAAGATTCGACGTACGTTTACATGTAGTGAACGTATCCTGTACTAATATATCCATGGATGCAATCAAGTAGTGGCGCCATCTGTTAGTACTATTGGAAAGTACCCCCCAGGAGCTGTTCAAGGTCATCCAAATCGGAATTCTGACATCAAAGGAACCGATGGTGGGTGTTCCTACTTGTTTTTATGTACGCTGAAAGAGCCTCTTACTCATGAGCTGAAGTTGGCAACGATTTTTTAGTCATGGGGTGAAGTTAGGTTCAAATAGTATTTGCTTTACTAGCCACAGCCAAAACTAAAATCAAGTTAGTTTTCAACCGTCACTTTGACGTTTGTCACGCATAATTTAACCTAATATAATAAATGTCAATACTTTTAATTAACTAATATGATGTTATATTTTCTAAATTTGTGGTCGTAGAAAAAGTATAGTATGCAACTCGTTTTATAAACTTATTAGTCACTCATTTTATTAAACACTCGCTCCGCTAAGCTTCGATCCTGATTAATAAAACTCGTGACTAAAATGACGTTTATAAAACTTGATACATAATATACTATTTTCTACTCCTGTAACTAAAATGCCATTTAACATACTAACATACACGTCGCTAAGTGACCTTTTAATCGTGCCTTATTAACCTATGACTAAAGAGCCAGCGTACATAAATCAAACAAGTAGAGACACTCATGCCAAATGTTGAAACCCGTCTAGAGTGCCTGGGACAGTAACTCGGGGGGTATTTCTAAGCTTAACTATCAGATGGCAGCACAAAGTTCTACCAATCAGAGCCAGTTACTGGCTCTGCTACCGATCATGATGCAATCAAGTAGTGGCGCCATCTGTTAGTACTATCGGAAAGTACCCCCCAGGAGCTGTTCAAGGTCATCCAAATCGGAATTTTGACATCAAAGGAACCGATGGTGGGTGTCCCTACTTGTTTTTATGTACGCTGAAAGAGCCTCTTACTCATGAGCTGAGGTTGGCAACGATGTGTTAGTCATGGGGTGAAGTTAGGTTCAAATAGTATTTGCTTTATTAGCCACAGCCAAAACCAAAATCAAGTTAGTTTTCAACCGTCACTTTGACGTTTGTCACGCATAATTTAACCTAATATAATAAATGTCAATACTTTTAATTAACTAATATGATGTTATATTTTCTAAATTTGTGGTCGTAGAAAAAGTATAGTATGCAACTCGTTTTATAAACTTATTAGTCACTCATTTTATTAAACACTCGCTCCGCTACGCTTCGATCCTGATTAATAAAACTCGTGACTAAAATGACGTTTATAAAACTTGATACATAATATACTATTTTCTGCTCCTGTAACTAAAATGCCATTTAACATACTAACATACACGTCGCTAAGTGACCTTTTAATCGTGCCTTCATAACCTATGACTAAAGAGCCAGCGTACATAAATCAAACAAGTAGAGACACTCATGCCAAATGTTGAAACCCGTCTAGAGTGCCTGGGACAGTAACTCGGGGGGTATTTCTAAGCTTGACTATCAGATGGCAGCACAAAGTTCTACCAATCAGAGCCAGTTACTGGCTCTGCTACCGATCATGATGCAATCAAGTAGTGGCGCCATCTGTTAGTACTATCGGAAAGTACCCCCCAGGAGCTGTTCAAGGTCATCCAAATCGGAATTTTGAAATCAAAGGAACCGATGGTGGTTGTCCCGACTTGTTTGATTTATGTACGCTGAAACAGCCTCTTAGTCGTGAGC
Organism: Agriotes lineatus; assembly: GCA_940337035.1. Classification (NCBI taxonomy): domain Eukaryota; kingdom Metazoa; phylum Arthropoda; class Insecta; order Coleoptera; family Elateridae; genus Agriotes; species Agriotes lineatus. The sequence goes on from CALNHX010012865.1 coordinate 18,919, forward strand.
TGAAGTTGGCAACGATGTTTTAGTCATGGGGTGAAGTTAGGTTCTAATAGTATTTGATTTATTAGCCACAGCCAAAACTAAAATCAAGTTAGTTTTCAATCGTCACATTGACGTTCGTCACGCATAATTTAACCTAATATAATAAATGTCAATACTTTTAATGAAATAATATGTTATATTTTCTAAATTTGAGGTCGTAGAAAAAGTATAGTATGCAACTCGTTTTATAAACTTATTAGTCACTCATTTTATTAAACACTCGCTCCGCTACGCTTCGCTCCTGATTAACAAAACTCGTGACTAAAATGACCTTTATAAAACTTGATACATAATATACTATTTTCTACTCCTGTAACTAAAATGCTATTTAACATACTAACATACACGTCGCTAAGTGACCTTTTAATCGTTCCTTCATAACCTATGACTAAAGAGCCAGCGTACATAAATCAAACAAGTAGAGACACTCATGCCAAATGTTGAAACCCGTCTAGAGTGCCTGGGACAGTAACTCGGGGGGTATTTCTAAGCTTGACTATCAGATGGCAGCACAAAGTTCTACCAATCAGAGCCAGTTACTGGCTCTGTTACCGATCATGATGCAATCAAGTAGTGGCGCCATCTGTTAGTACTATCGGAAAGTACCCCCCAGGAGCTGTTCAAGGTCATCCAAAACGGAATTTTGACATCAAAGGAACCGATGGTGGGTGTCCCTACTTGTTTTTATGTACGCTGAAAGAGCCTCTTAGTCGTGAGCTGAAGTTGGCAACGATGTTTTAGTCATGGGGTGAAGTTAGGTTCAAATAGTATTTGCTTTATTAGCCACAGCCAAAACTAAAATCAAGTTAGTTTTCAATCGTCACATTGACGTTTGTCACGCATAATTTAACCTAATATAATAAATGTCAATACTTTTAATGAAATAATATGTTATATTTTCTAAATTTGAGGTCGTAGAAAAAGTATAGTATGCAACTCGTTTTATAAACTTATTAGTCACTCATTTTATTAAACACTCGCTCCGCTACGCTTCGCTCCTGATTAACAAAACTCGTGACTAAAATGACCTTTATAAAACTTGATACATAATATACTATTTTCTACTCCTGTAACTAAAATGCCATTTAACATACTAACATACACGTCGCTAAGTGACCTTTTAATCGTGCCTTCATAACCTATGACTAAAGAGCCAGCGTACATAAATCAAACAAGTAGAGACACTCATGCCAAATGTTGAAACCCGTCTAGAGTGCCTGGGACAGTAACTCGGGGGGTATTTCTAAGCTTAACTATCAGATGGCAGCACAAAGTTCTACCAATCAGAGCCAGTTACTGGCTCTGCTACCGATCATGATGCAATCAAGTAGTGGCGCCATCTGTTAGTACTATCGGAAAGTACCCCCCAGGAGCTGTTCAAGGTCATCCAAATCGGAATTTTGACATCAAAGGAACCGATGGTGGGTGTCCCTACTTGTTTTTATGTACGCTGAAAGAGCCTCTTACTCATGAGCTGAGGTTGGCAACGATGTGTTAGTCATGGGGTGAAGTTAGGTTCAAATAGTATTTGCTTTATTAGCCACAGCCAAAACCAAAATCAAGTTAGTTTTCAACCGTCACTTTGACGTTTGTCACGCATAATTTAACCTAATATAATAAATGTCAATACTTTTAATTAACTAATATGATGTTATATTTTCTAAATTTGTGGTCGTAGAAAAAGTATAGTATGCAACTCGTTTTATAAACTTATTAGTCACTCATTTTATTAAACACTCGCTCCGCTACGCTTCGATCCTGATTAATAAAACTCGTGACTAAAATGACGTTTATAAAACTTGATACATAATATACTATTTTCTACTCCTGTAACTAAAATGCCATTTAACATACTAACATACACGTCGCTAAGTGACCTTTTAATCGTGCCTTCATAACCTATGACTAAAGAGCCAGCGTACATAAATCAAACAAGTAGAGACACTCATGCCAAATGTTGAAACCCGTCTAGAGTGCCTGGGACAGTAACTCGGGGGGTATTTCTAAGCTTGACTATCAGATGGCAGCACAAAGTTCTACCAATCAGAGCCAGTTACTGGCTCTGCTACCGATCATGATGCAATCAAGTAGTGGCGCCATCTGTTAGTACTATCGGAAAGTACCCCCCAGGAGCTGTTCAAGGTCATCCAAATCGGAATTTTGACATCAAAGGAACCGATGGTGGGTGTCCCTACTTGTTTTTATGTACGCTGAAAGAGCCTCTTACTCATGAGCTGAGGTTGGCAACGATGTGTTAGTCATGGGGTGAAGTTAGGTTCAAATAGTATTTGCTTTATTAGCCACAGCCAAAACCAAAATCAAGTTAGTTTTCAATCGTCACATTGACGTTTGTCACGCATAATTTAACCTAATATATTAAATGTCAATACTTTTAATGAAATAATATGATGTTATATTTTCTAAATTTGTGGTCGTAGAAAAAGTATAGTATGCTACTCGTTTTATAAACTTATTAGTCACTCATTTTATTAAACACTCGCTCCGCTACGCTTCGCTCCTGATTAACAAAACTCGTGACTAAGATGACCTTTATAAAACTTGATACATAATATACTATTTTCTACTCCTGTAACTAAAATGCCATTTAACATACTAACATACACGTCGCTAAGTGACCTTTTAATCGTGCCTTCATAACCTATGACTAAAGAGCCAGCGTACATAAATCAAACAAGTAGAGACACTCATGCCAAATGTTGAAACCCGTCTAGAGTGCCTGGGACAGTAACTCGGGGGGTATTTCTAAGCTTGACTATCAGATGGCAGCACAAAGTTCTACCAATCAGAGCCAGTTACTGGCTCTGCTACCGATCATGATGCAATCAAGTAGTGGCGCCATC
>CALNHX010012866.1:0-21817 GCA_940337035.1 Agriotes lineatus
GTCCAAGGCAACGAGAAGGCGGACGAACTAGCCAAACTCGGAGCCGGGGAAACCTGTTTTGGACCGGAACCCCTTCTGGGTATAACGAGGCAGCAGGTCTCAGCAGCCCTAACCGGGTGGGCCTACAAGACCAGCGAGGAAAAGTGGAAAGGATGCAGGGGCTGTCGTCAGGCAAAGTACCACATAGCGGGATTTGATTCAAAGAAATCGGTCTGGCTAATGGGAAGGAGCCGAAGAACCACAAATCTTTTGATAGGGATCTTGACAGGCCACTGTAAACTAAAGAGACACCTAACACTGATAGGGGTAGAGGAAGATCCCATTTGCCCAAGATGTGGGAGGGACGAGGAAACGTCCTTTCACTACTTGGGAGAATGCGAAGCGTACCAGCGACTGAGGTATAGAACCTTTGGGGCACCTACGCTTCAAATGGAAGAGTTGAACTCCCTATCCTGGGCCGAAATTATGATCTTCATTAGAAAATCAGGAAGGTTTAAGCAGGGAGAAGAGCTCATCGAAGAGGACGATAATGAAGGTGGTTGAGGGGATGGCATGGGGTTGGCAAAAAGGGCCTATGGTGGCCTACTTGCTAGACTTCGGTCTCCCCACAACTACTACTACTACTACTACTACTACTATTAGTGGATGAAGCACAATTTTTATCAACTTTATTTTAAAATAGTATATTATGTTATTAGGAGCAAAAGTTATATTTTATGTGGCGTGGCTGAACTGTACCTCCGAGCCACATAAATATACTTTTGCTCCGAATAACATATAGCATTTTTTCTTCAAACGTTTGTAAGAAAATCCGAAGAAAATTACTCTATCTTGTCAGCGGCAGATAAAATTTATTTGCCGCTGACGAGCGGCAGATAATATTTTCTTTATCTGCCGCTCGTCGTCAGCGACAGATAATAACTTTATCTGCGGCTCGTCAGCGGCAGATAATATTATCTGCCGCATGGCAATAAAGGGTTTGAAGAAAATAGCCTTTATTAACATTAAAGCATGAATTCCATTGTTGTACCAATCTAGAAATTCTCTGTTGGTAAAATTCTTGTGACTGTTAACGAAACCATTCTTCAACGTCAATCTGCACTTTTGCTTCTGAAGCTAGTCGCTGTCTCTTTAGCGATCGTTTTAATGCACCAAAGACATGACCTTTGTGATAATAAGAGTATTAATAATCAAATGAAAATTGCCTATACTGATAAATCATCATTTCAGAAAATTTACTGACTTGAATGTGTCGATTTGCACGTAAAGCAGTTTTTGAACGCATCACATTTTCATCTGAAGTTGCAATACGAATATGTCCTGGACGAGCCACGAAAATTTTCTCGCCCAATAATACTTCCAAATAGTGTTTTCAGATACCTAAAACACAAAGCCCAAAATTAAACCAACAGTCAGGTTTTATGCATAAATACTTACATCTCAAATGTCACTAAGCCGGATAAAGGTTTCCGTTTCGCTGAGGTCTGGCCTGTCGGCTTTATAATGCCTGTAGGCCTTTGTAATTTGTCATTTTGAAACTTTTGGCATATTTGCTTTAGAATAAATTACAATTTGTTGACAGATAGCAAGGCGGTCTGTTCCAGGCCATCACACTGGGCCTATAAAGTGACCTTTGGAATGGCCTACCACAATCTAGCAACATGGCTTCGCCAACGTTTAACAAGAAACTACTAGTTTTGGTCACTAAGTGAACAATCTGTTAGTGCACTATCCATTTCATTGTGATGCATTCCAGTTAAAAAAAATCCGTAATATTCGATTTAAAAACAATTCCTAATGGGTAGGTAACTAATTCTCCATTGCAAGTAAATCGTTACTAATTTTGACTTTATCTAAAACAGTAATTTCTTCAAATTAACTTGCCTGGAAGCTAGTGAGAACAAGTCTCTTCATCTAATTACCTTTTATATCTGCTTTTTTAAAGTGCTTTTCACACACAACACTAACCTTTCCAATCTGCCAGTTCTCTAAATGCAAAATGTCTTTCTATTTTTGTGCCACCGTTCCATTAGATGGAAACTTGAACATGCTAACATATGGAGCAAATGATGAAGCGTAAGCAGGCGCGTGCTGGCCCGCCGGGCTACCGGGAATTTCCCGGTAGGCCCTGAGTTGCCGGGCCCTAGAACTATTCTTACAATAGTCTGTTCTTTAAAAAAATATAAATTATCAAAATGAAGATCACTTTCGTTTGACGACGTTAATAATGTTGTGAGGAACCAAATCATAGTCAGTATAGACACCAGATTTGTGGATCATTGATTATTTTATGTTGATTTAGAATACTTCAATCGTCCTAGATTTCCTAAAATTAGTCAAAGTATGCCAATGAACTCTTTCAATAGAATTTGTGAAGTTATTCCAGCCCTCTAAAAAGCAAAAAAAAATTGAAGGAAAAGTTAATGACGTTTGCCAAACTGTGGCCTCAGTTTCCAAAAAGAAATGTTGAAAACATAAAGCTAAAAACATGATCAAGATGAACAAGGACAAGAAAATGAAGAAAGTCTTGACACTGACTTTGAAGATGAAATTTCCTTGGCAAATATAGTCCCCTCTTATAGCTACCATTGTAGACACTGTTTTCGCAATGTGAAGTGCATTAATTGTGTATCGTATGTATTTGTGGTTATATGCAAGTATAATTTATGTTCTAATGTATTCGATGTGTATGATACTCAGATGCCAAATTGGCCCAATTTCCGAAATTAATTTGGCAAATCGTGCAATTGAGCAAGAATTTGGCAATTAATTCGGCAATTGTGCGAATTTAGGTTTTATGCAATTCTCGTAGTATTCTATTTGGGCAATTGAGCGAATTCGGCATCTGAGTCTAACCTATACAAGTTTCTTCTCACAATCCAACTTAAGCAAATATCTTATGCATATTTATTTTTCTAAACTAAAATTATTAATTACTCGTTTACGCAGCTGTAAGAACATTTGGCAACTGCGCTGCCTGTCAAGATCCACCAAGCCACTCTAATGTCAAATTTCTTTCTGTTACAGAATAGACGTCATGTTAGTGTAAAAAAATTCAGAAGAAAAAATAAGTTAAAGAGATTTAATAGACGTAATGGATAAAAAGTTGTATTAGACGACCCACACGGGCGGCGTCGTTAAAGTTTTTCTTTCGTGACTAATTTATTTATTTTTATTTTATTTTATTTTATTTTGCCGTACGTGGACGCTTGTTCAAGCTACATTCGACACTGATACATTCAATAACTATTATTTTTGCACTTGCGGGACTAAAGTTGGCACTTTTGTCACTTATTTTAGGAACTAAAGTAGCTCATTTAATCTCTAGGGACAGAAGTAATTACTTTTATTCGCAATCACATTGTAATGTGTCAATTTCATGACAAGACAACAGCTGGGAACTAGATGATTACTTGAAACTAGCCAGGAAATTATTACATACCCCGAAAAATATTACATACCTGAAGAGTGGGGTGTTTCCATGGTAACAAAACATTGAGTGGGTTGTTTTCATGGTAACAAAAATATTAGCTACATCAAGATATCTATTATTCAGAATTCAATTGTAGTTATTTTTAAAATTAGATGATTGCAAATAAAATAGTATACATACCACGGTGGAAAGTTTCATCCCTGTCTCGAGATAAAGTTAACCTCGACGCTACGCGTCTCGGTAAACTACCTAATCTCTCGACAGTAATGAAACACTTCCCACCTCGGTATGTAATATACTATAGCCCCTAGGGACTAAAGTAAAAAATGTTACCGTATCTATGGTAATGTAAATGACATAAACTGACGCAAAACCTAATCTACTAACCTCGAATTTGACATAATTGTGAGCTCTTGTCATAATGACTTACAGTGCCACCAACTGGGAAAAATGCAGTATCGTGGACCACTCATAAAAACCTTCACATTTTTCGCGCATACGTTGGTGACACTGCGCATTTCCTACGCGCAGGTCATCTGCAACAGCGGTTCTAAAACACAACCTAGCTGAAAAGAATAATGAAGTCTAGTAGAATTAAATTACACGTATATGTGAATATAATATAAAACGACTAACCTAACAAGTACATGAAAAATTAAATAAGAAATTACACTAGAAACAAGAAAAACACTAACTACTACGTATTTACAAGAACTAAACTAACGCCTCTTCGCCCTTTGTGTGCGGCACATACACTTTTAAGTATGTCCTTAAAAAATCGAGAGACACTGTTGGCGGCTCCTTATATTTCATGTCGATACTAACATTCAGCCAAATATGAATCAAACATTTTCTTTTTGGCGATTTCTCTGTGGAAGTTTGGCTTTCACTTGCCGCCAAAGGCCCTCGATCGCATTTGTGTGACACCCGGTTACTAAATCTTTGAAACCAATTGAATGGTTCACAGTTAAGTGCTGGAAACATTCACTTGCCAAGCAATCGTATGATTTCCAGCAATCACTGTATATGGTGGTCCCTGGCTCAATCTCTGATAATTTGAAGAAGTGTTTCTGTGGATCTATTTTCCACAGTTGTTAAGAAACACTCCTTTGCTTCGCAACAGACGCTTCCAAAAACCCACTGGCCTTCCATCCGTTTGCCACGGTTATATTTCCGTTTGCCAAACTTCTATGCGTCTATTTCGACAATTTTGTCTACTCATATCTTGGCTGTTTTTCCAAGTAGGATTTGTTCGCAAACTTCCCTGCAGAACGCATAGGTACCAGTCAACAACGGTCTGGTCGCCGATTGAGAGCTCGTGCAACACGATACATTGAGGGTACTCCAGTATCCAGAAATACACCAAAAGGAGAACATCAGGCAACGTCATCTTCGAATCTGAAAAAAACTCCCTTTTTGGATACTGCGGCGGACGTCGTGTTTTCCTTCAGCTCGCCGAGGTCGACAACGAAATCTCCACTGGTATCCGTCACTGCCGTTAAATTCCACCAACTGCATCTTTCCCCACACGTCGGACAATCACAGGTTTTTGCAATCAAACCCTCGCATTGTAGGTAGAAGATCAGTTCCAATTTCGTTTTTTTTATAAGCGCGAACATCGACATTAAATTAGTAACTTGTTCAGCCATGTTTCTTACTTGAGCAAACAGCTCGTTTTTAGTTGAGGAATTCTATTTACAGGTTTACCTGTCATTATTTTTTATATGACATTTCACTTTTTATGACAGTACCATAACGAAGATTTGTTTGAGGAGCACTGGGCAGTTACGGTCGCTCACAGTTTCACCAACGTATGCTCGAAAAATTTCAAGGTTTTTATGAGTGGTCCACGATACTGCATTTTAGCCTGCTATTTTGCTTCAGTGCAATTTCTGACTCTCGGGCTTCGCCCTCGAGTCAGAAATTGTACCTCAGCAAAATAACGCATTTCTCTCCCTCATTGCATAATCTACTATTTTGAATACATTTTATTTAGTTTAGAGTTTTGTAACCCTACCTAATTCTACGACACCAATTACTGTTTATACTATATTTCTCGATTAAAGTTGTACCGTTTTATATATAAAAAATTAAAATTTTGCCACGGGTATTTTTTAGGGGCCTTTCCCAAAATTTCAATGCCCGGGCCCTCTGTAGAGTTCCAGCACGCGCCTGAGCGTAAGTTGACTTGCAGCTTAGTACGTAAAACTTCAAAGGCATTTTTGAAACTTATATGACCTTGTTCTCTGAATGTCATTTTTTGGCAGTGGTCTATTATGATATTAGTCTGGGAGCCCGTGACACTTTTCAATGTCACATTAGTTTAAGGTTTAGTCACTCTTTGTTCTCTTATTCTGATAGTACAAATCCCCAAAATGAGTTGCTGCCGGCGCACCCTCGGGGCCACCGCTACCGGCAGGGTTGCAAATGTGTTGAAAAAGAAAGGGTGAATGTCAAAAAAGTTTAAGGCTGAAACTTTGTATAGTGTTTAAGGGTACTGAAAAATAGTGGAAAATGCTTTGCTGCCAGCGAAATGGCGGGGCCATATATTGCTGCCACCCCCGCAAACACGTAAAAAAAGTTGGTCGGGCGGACAATTAGTTTAAGGCTGATTTTTTTTCCAAGTACTTTGATGTATATACTAATAGAAAAACATTTGCTGCCGATGATCTGGTGGGACAGAGGCCAGGCAGTTGCAATCAAAGGTGACGCGGCCCTTGCCATGCGTACATGCCGCGCAAGGACTTGCAACTTGCAATTCATGCAATTGCACTGTATAAGTACATAATTTTTTATTGTTATATTGCAAAGAACTGTTTATTTATGAAGAGTATAAATACTGAAAACTATGTCTTGTATGTTTTTGTAATTTTCGTGGGAAGTATAATTCGTGAACATCATGTATGTCGCTATAAGCATATTCCTTTTCATTGAGTGAAAGGTTATCTTCACATTCATTGTTTCTTCTTCTAATGATCCCCGTGCCCCATCTTTAACATAAATATAGAATTTGTGAAAAAGTATATATTAATTACAAACATTATTTCTACTATGCTATTGACGTATACGTACAAAAAGTATAATTAATGAAAATCATCAACGTCGCTATCACTAGAATCGTTTACATTGTCTGAAATGTCATCTTTAGAGACATTTTCACTTTCTTCAGGTTGTCCAGGTGTCCCATCTTCTACATGAATGTACAAAGTGTAATAAACGATACATTAATTACAAGAGTGTAAACGAAATTAGATGTTTTATTGGAAGAAATTGTGAAATATGATAATTTCAGGGACTTTAGTGTTACACGATAGTTTCAAACTCTTTCTCGAAAATATATTGTTTATTGGAATTTTTTCATACAAAAAGGTATAAGTATATAGTATATTGTTGAAGCATTGAAATACTGAAATATGCAAATAAAATAATTTTCAGTAAAAGACATGTAAATAAATAATCAATGTATAAAATATTTACAAGTAATACAAAACATTTGCATTAAGTAACTCCATTATCTTCCGTCGATTCCTGGACCAGTACTTCGGTGACGGACGGAGGTAATTGTTCATCTTCAAACCATTTGAAACGATATTTGTCGTCTTCAAGTTCCCAGCCACATGGAGATGGTGACAGGTTTGGTGGGCTTTTGAAATGTGCACTCCTCCATATCGCTCCGATGTACGCAGCTCTTAAAATGTGCTGTCTTAACTCAAACTTGCACGGCGGTAGTATTGATCCATTGAAGTTTTTGGTTTTTTGTTGAAATTGCTCGTCGATGTCATTGCATTGAAACGTTTTCATGAATAAGAGAAACTTGGCTCCCTCGACACTAGATGTTCTTTTGCATCCATACATCCTGCACACAAATTCTTCCAAACACGACGAAATCGAAGTTATGTCGGATTCTTTAAATGCTCACAAATTCACGAAAGCTTTCTTGTAAATGTCAGTCTTAAGTAAAGTGTAGGGCCGCATTTTACCTTATCTGAAGAAGGCAGGGTTAAAATCGCACCCTGTAAATGCGTGGAATGCTGGTAACGAATCACATACTTCTTGCCCTAATGCTTTGTGTATTTCAATTATGCTGATTTATCGCTCCAAATTTCGAACACCAACCTTCACCCACACTTTAACATTAAGTTGTTGCTAGATGTACTATGTTACCTAACATTACGACCAAAATGTCGGTATCTGAGCGCCGTATCACGACATTGGAATTGGGTTCCACTTGGCAGCAGTGAAATATAATTTTCGTGTCTGACTCTTCATGCAATGGACAAGATCAATGTTCTTCTTCACTCTTTACAACTTTCATATCTTCTTGGTAAAATTTGTAACAAGTCTTGTAGTTCACGTATACAACTTTATTTCTGAAAAACGGTGCCATTTCATCGTTCATCCAATCTTGCAAAAGAAACGCTACCAACGCCTCTTTGAACTTAACGTTTTTTAGTTCAGAAGTAAAATCTGAAGGTCGAATTTGATCGGGCCCTTTTATGTGATAGTTCCGGCTTCTATTAGTCGTAGTTCGTGTTCGTTATCTTTGAATGAAGGCGAAAAGTATTGATCGAATTACACAATAATAACGCGTGCCTGAGTATTTAAGGCACTTTGTCAAATTTTATTCGATACATGCCTGAAAGTTAACGGTATTTCCTACAAGAGATATAGTGTATTTATTATATCTAAAACCCAATATTTCCTGACTCCCCTCATCGATACAAAATTTTTACATTTATAATATCCTTTACCGAGTGACACAAATTAAAAGACATTGTGTCTTTACAATATCTACTCTCTATTCGCAAATGATGTAATTTTCGAAAATGTAAATAAATTAATAAATAATATTTTATTACTCGCGCGGCATGTACGCATGTCACGCGCCGCTTCACCTTTGATTGCAACTGCCTGGCCTCTGTCCCACCAGATCATCGGCAGCAAATTTTTCTATGTCCGTGTTTGCGGGGGTGGCAGCAATATAAGGCCCCGCGATTTCGCTGGCAGCAAAGCATTTTCCACTATTTTTCAGTACCCTTAAACACTATACAAAGTTTCAGCCTTAAACTGGTTTGACATTCACCCTTTCTTTTTCAACACATTTGCAACCCTGCCGGTAGCGGTGGCCCCGCGGGTGCGCCGGCAGCAACCCATTTTGGGGATAAGTAGTATCACAATAAAAGAACAAAGAGTGATTTAACCTTCAACTAATTGTCGCGAATTTGGTGTCGCGGGCTCCCGGACTATATGTTTTTCGGACTTTTTCCACTGTCTAGGGTGTAAATCACACAACTTTTCGGGAGTTTTTGATCTACTCCCGTCTTCAGGTGTTCCTGGTTAGTCCTGAGAAGGACTGATATTATACGTTTTTCTACGTAAATTTGTGCCTCCCCCGGGGTTTGAAGCCGGGACCGCTCATCGCTAGTCTGCCACTCTAACCACTAGGCCACCAGGGCGGTTATATATTTTTTCTACTCCCGCATGTATGTATTCTGTTTTCTTCACAATCTGCAGAATGGATATGTAGGCAATTGTAGTTAACTGAACGTATATGATAATACACCAATCACAAACCACGTTAGTCGTGATTACCTAGGCAACTTTCATTAATTGTTTGTTTTGCAATGGGCACGCCCTGCTGTGCCCTGTTTGTGGCAAACGTGATTTTGTTGTAAGATATCTTATTAATTAGCGTTGAATAAATTTTCTTTTAATTTTCCATTCTTTTCCATTCATAGGTCGTAGAAAAAATACACTGTACAACTCGAGTGGAATGTCCATATCGCCCTCGGATAATTGAGCGTGCGAGTGTGGAAGACAATACATAGGGGAAACACAACGACCCCTACGAGTGAGATTATCGGAACACCGCAAAAATGTTAGAATGGACGAAACCATAATATCCAAGATCGCAGAACACGTCTGGAACGAACATCACTACATACAATGGGATAACGCATCAATTGTAGCTAAAGAGGAAAACAGATTCCGTAGGAAGCTGAAAGAAGCTACATACATAGCGCTGGCAGTAGAACCAATTAGCCAGGCTAGCGCAGAACTAAAGCCCATTTGGATGCCGCTACTGCGCAGAGAATTACAAAAATAGTCTACTGCGCATACAGCGGTAAGCTATATATAAGTTTACAACTAAAATATATAACCGCCCTGGTGGCCTAGTGGTTAGAGTGGCAGACTAGCGATGAGCGGTCCCGGCTTCAAACCTCGGGGGAGGCACAAATTTACGTAGAAAAACGTATAATATCAGTCCTTCTCAGGACTAACCAGGAACACCTGAAGACGGGAGTAGATCAAAAACTCCCGAAAAGTTGTGTGATTTACACCCTAGACAGTGGAAAAAGTCCGAAAAACATATCGTAAGTGACCTGTCTTGTCAAAATAGTTTTTAATGTCAAATATATTTCAAACAAACAAAACTTAGTCTGTCTTGGAATGGCCCAGCACACAATCTGGCAACAGAGCCAGTGTCATGGCCTGGAAAAATATAGACCACCTTGCAGATAGGTATCCATGAAGCCGATGTCCATAAATATTCTGCATAGTGGCAAGCAAGGTATGAAAAGACTGGCAACATTGCACGTTTAACATCAAAATGTCAAATTAGACACTTTCGTGAGCCTCCTCTACATAACAGCTGATTCTGAAAAAGTGTCAGAAAGAGATTCTAGGTAATTTTAATTTTATTAAACATAAAAACAAAATTCCATGTCTACCTACCGGGAAAATAACTACTGAACGGTGTATACATGTTCATTAAAAAAGTCCATAAGGGGCGGCTGTAGAAATTCAAACGTTTGAATAACATGTTGGTGGCACTGTAAGTCTATGTCAAATTCGAGGTTAGCAGGTTAGGTATTGCGTCAGTCTGTGTCAAAACTGACGGAAAACTTAACCTGATAACCTCGAATTTGACATAGACTTACAGTGTCACCAACATATTATTCATATGTTTGAATTTCCACAGCCGCCTCTTATAGACTTTTTTAATGAACATGTGGTAGTTATGATAAAATACACCCCCCACCCTTTCATAAACTACCCCTTCTGAATAGCATGTCAAATGTTTCCTACGTTATCTAAATTAACATAAAAGATCGCGCTGACATGCCAAATTACACCGAATTTGTATCATCTGTATTATTTTAATTAAATAAAACCTTTTTTATCTATTCCTTCTCTAGTCCTGTATACAGGGTGATTCAAATTAAGTGGGCACCATTGCTATATATGTAATTATTGATTTTACAAAGTAAGTTAAATTAGAAAACTAGTAGTGTTTTCGTTGCTGATTAATATGCAATTAATAACAAAACAATCTAATAACTTGTTGGCGACAAAATTAATTTTTTTTTAAATAAAACACTTTGTATATTTTCAAAAACTTGAAATAAAAATGAATTTGTGATATAAAAGTTTTAATACACTATTGTCTTAAAATGAATACTAAAGAAGTTATCGCAAGTTTCAGTATATAGATAAATACATACATTATTCTACTGTAAAAATTCATTGCAGGCTTGTTTTAAGTCTGATAACCAGAAACAGTAACAAAATAATAAGAAATAAATAAACAACACTAATTACTTTCGACAACCAAACGTACGACAAATTGATTTTGACGGTTCTGATGTTTACGTTATTGTTTTTGTTTTTAGTAGCAGCTCACTATGAATTTTTCGTAAGTAGGGTCTATAGTTGATATAGGTAAACTAAAATCTCCCCTAACTTTTTTAATATTCATTTTAAGACAATAGTGTATTAAGACTTTTATATCACAAATTAATTTTTATTTCAAGTTTTTGAAATATATGCAGGGTGTTCCATTAAAAAAAACTAAAAGTTTTTAATTTTGTCGCAAACTCGTTATTCAATTGTTTTTTTTTTATTAATTACATATTAATCAGCGCCAAAAACACTACTAGTTTGCTAATTTAACCTACTTTGTAAAGTTAATAATAACAAAGAGAGCAATGGTGCGCACTTAATTTGAATCACCCTGTATAGTTAGATAAGAGTTGGGCAACCCAAATGTTAGCGGCCATTTTTGGATCCAAAAATAAATGATAGCGTGCAAAGCTCGACTTGTCTTACTTAGTATGTGTCACCTAATAGTAGTTTTCCCGCTGCTGATCATGAAAGTCAGTGATACAGCCTTAGTAACAAATAGCTATTTAAGTAACAAGGAATGTAATGTAGGTCCTATTAACATTTGAGATAGGCAAGTACAACCCAAGGCGAAACCGCAGCTTGTTGCCTGCCGAAAATGCTAATAGACGATACATTCCTCGTTATCTTATTATATTTTTCTCGCTGCTTATCCAAATTTGCCTAGACTTTAAAAAAAAATGTTTGGTTTGTCGCCTGTCACCAGGATTAATTTTCGTGGTCGTATTACCTGTGAGTTTTCGGCAGGCAACAAGCCGCGGTTTTGCCTTGGCTTGTACTTGCCTACCTCAAATGTTATCTTAATATATCGAAAGATCAAAAAAAAAAAACTGTTCCTCAGCGGGCTGTGGAAATTCAACGTATGAATAATATGTTGGTGACACTGTACGTCAATGTCAAATTCGAGGTTATCAGGTTAGGTTTTCCGTCAGTTATGACACAAAATCCTAACCTGCTAATCTCGAATTTGACATTGACGTACAGTGTCACCAACATATTATTCATATGTTGAATTTCCACAGCCCGCTGAGGAACAGTTTTTTTTGGATCTCTCGATATATAAAGCAAAGTCCTGACTCACTCACTCACTCACTCACTCACTGACTCATCAACGCCCAGCCCAAAACCTTGGACCTAGAAAGCTGAAATTTTGCACAGAGGTTCCCTTTATGATGTATACAAGGTATAAGGGAGTATATTTCAAAATTCAACCCCTAAAGGGGTAAAATGGGGGTTCCAATTTTGTATGCAAAAATAATATTAAATAGACATTTCGACTTGAAACTTCGTAGGAGTACTCCTACAAACAAATAAGCAAACACGTATTCCGTGATTTTCGAAAATCAACCCCTTAGGGGGTGAAATGGGGTAAATAAGCCTAAAAATCGATATGGGTGTCGTTATTGAGGTGTTTTGGGATGTTTATTGCGAAAATTGCATTTATTTTTAAGTCCAAGACGGTGGTCATGACATAAAATTAAAACCCTATAATGGTGAAACGGGGTTTCATTGTATTGGAAAACAATATTAAAAAGACTTTTCAATTCGAACCTTCGTAGGTGTACTTCAGTAAAAATAAGTAATTATTTTCATAAAATCGACCCCTTAGAATAGGGAATACAGGGGATAATTATATATTTTCGTTTTAAAGTTGCCCTATTTCCGTAAATATACCTAATCTATATACAGAGTGTCTCAAAAAGAATGGGACACCGATTAGTCATAGATTCCTTACGTCATAATAAATCGATTAAACCTAATATACCTTAGTACAAAGTCCCTTCAGAAAGAAGTTATAGGGCCTTGAAGTTCAATTTTTTATTTTTTATTTTTTGTTAATTTCCACAAATGTAGAGATTTCGATTTTAATTTTGGTATACATAGTTACTATTATATACTGCACTAACAGGAAAAATTTCATAAACTAGACTCGACTGTAAAGGGCACTTTACCTAACTTTCAAAACTTTTTTTAGCTCTAACTTCGTTATCTGTAAAGATTTTTAAAATTTTAGGTTATTATCTGAAAGAACATTAAAATACACAAAAATAATGTACTCTTAGTTCATAAGCGTAAGAGCAACCGTTTACCTTAAAATGCCCATCGAAAGTTTTTGGTTGTTATTAAGACGTGCAATTATCAAGTAGCCATGATCACTAAAACAATGGGTAATGATTGTAATCCAGTAAACAACAACAAGAAATCAATTAATGACGTTGGTGACATCAGTTTTTTGTCTTTTGTGCTTACGAAAATGCTGCGACATAACGAACCTTTCGGCATTGGAGAATTCGTTATGTAGATGCATTTTCTTAAACATAAAAGAACAAATTCTTGTGTCACTAATGTCATTAATTGATTTATCATTGTTTTTTAATAGATGACCATTGTTTTTGCGATCATGGCTACTTGATAATTGCACGTCTTATTGACAACCAAAAACATTTGATGGGCATTTTAAGGTAAACGGTGGATCTTACGCTTATGAACAAAGAGTACATTATTTTTGTGTATTTTAATTCTCTTTCAGATGATAACCTAAAATTTTAAACAAAATTACAGATAACGAAGTTAGAGCTAAAAAAAGTTTTGAAAGTTAGGTAAAGTGCCCTTTACAGTCAAGTCTAGTTTATGAAATTTTTCCTATTAGTGCAGTATATAATAGTAACTATGTATACGACAACTCAAATCGATATCTCTACATTTGTAAAAATTAACAAAAAAATAAAAAATAAAAAATTTAATTTTAAGGCCCTATAACTTCTTACTGAAGGGACTTTGTACTAAGGTATATTAGGTTTAATCGATTTATTATGACGTAAGGAATCTATGACTAATCGGTGTACCATTCTTTTTGAGACACCCTGTATATATATAAAAGCGAAATACCACTCCCTGATTAATCACGAAATCTCAGAAAGTATAAATGCTACAAACTTGAAATTTGGCAGGCCGATTTCTCATAGGGAGTAGGCATCCGCTAAGAAAGGATTTTTGAAAATTCAACCCCTAAAGGGGTAAAAAAGGGGTTGGAATTTTGTAAGATCAAATTTTGAACTAAGTCATTCAAAGTTTTTGGAAATTTGTCCCCTGAAGGTGAAAATAGGGGATGACGGGACGGGACTAGCAGGGACGGGACTGGCGGGATGGGATGGGAAGGGAAGGAATGGGATGGTATGGGATGGCAGGGGAGGGAACGGGACGGGACGGGGACGGGGAAAGGGACGGGGATGGGGATGGGGATGGGATGGGATGGGATAGGATGGGATGACAGAAAATAATTAGTCATTATTTAATACAGGAATAGCGAACCTCGAGCGTACGAAGTCGCGGGTATCAGCTAGTATATACAGCGTCCGCCAAAAAGTCGGCATAATATGGGAAAAACTTTAATTTTTGGCAAAAAAAAATACGTCAATAATTTGTGCTTGTCTAAAAACCTATCATATATACCGAGTGATTTTTACTTCTTTAGAAAATTGAGTTTGTCGAAATTGTCAAAAACCGAAAAGTGCTATTTTTCGGAAACTAAGAAAGATTTCAATGAGATTTTTTTAAAGTGTGTCATTTTTAGTGAACTGAACAATCTCAAGGCCAGAAAACCTCTATTTTTTTAACTTTAGCTAAAAATAAATTTTTCAGTTTATTAAATATTTTTAAAAATTTCACATATGAAGACTTAATATTAAAATTCAAATTTTTGTATGTGAAACTTTAAAGATTTATAATTGGAAAAAATAATATAAAATGTTAATTACTTCTTTAAATTTTTTATTATTTACCGAAAAGTAGTATGTTTGCATAATTTTTACGTTTTTTATGCAAGGTGCTTTTTAGGAGAAATATTTTTCAATTCTAATTAAAATCTATTTAAATGGCTTCAAGAAACTCTATTCTAGCCCTGTAAATAAATTACTGTTACAAAGATCCTGTAAATCCTGAAAAAAACAGAAACATACAAAAACGAATTAAAAAAAATCTTTAACACTCTGTATCTTCGAAACGAAGCTTTTTCGGATCCATGTTTATTAGGACATTTTTGTTTGTATTGATGAGATCTATAAGTGGGTAAAATATTTTACCCTTTTTTTCAACACCCGTATAAGTATACAATGGTGAGATGCGTACAAAGATACCTTGAACATGAGTTACAGGGCCATAGCCAGAGTGTGTAACCAGGGCAGGGCCAAAAAAGATCAAGGCAGGCTAATTTTTTTCACAATACTTACCTACTTACTTTTGTTCGTACTTATACATAAAACTGAAAACACATTGTCCCGGCAACTTTTCATTTGCTCATATACTTAATGATAATTGGCCGCGTGGGGTCCGGCAAAGAATAGTCCCAAGGTATGTCCTGCCTGGCGTAAGAGGCGACCTAAAAGGACAGCACACACATTTACACATACACCCAATAAACACATCTACACAACATGTACACGGGGACAGGGAAGACCGGTATCTCCGTTTCTCAAGAAGTATCGAGGTGGGGCCCTGGTTAGGTTGATCTGGCAGTGGTAGCTGGCTTAGAAACCAGGTACGGCACACCTGGGCCGACGGGTAGTATAGGGGCCCACCCTTGCCTAACTAGCGTAGGGGGCTGCTCTTTCAACCGTCGAAAAATCCCGTGGTATGTAGTAGTGCCAGGTGGTGCCTGGAATAGGGCCCTGCTGCGTATCTCGGGGGGCTTCGTCAGCGGCGGCCCAGATCTCCTAATCGGGACCAGCTCTGCCATGATACTTCGCGGAAACTGGTACACGGAGGACTCTAACCCCAAAGCAATCATACATATCACTTCACGCACACTAATACAGAACAAGCACAAACAGAAACAAAATACACACCATCCCCAATTACAGAAATATGGAAGAAGAAAAAATGGATTACGATTCGAACGTGCCACAAAACCCGGAGCACCCTAGCTCCAAAAAAGTAACAGAGGAAGGCTCCGAAATAAATTCGGAGAAAGAGGAACTGCTTCTCGGGTCATCCGGCAGCGAATCCGAGGGGGAGACTAGCGTTTCCCCCGTGGATAAAGCGGCTAGGGAGGCCCGTCGCAAAGAGAAGCGAAAAGAAAATAAGCGTAAGACCAGAAGCTTAAGAGGCGAGAGGAGAGGGCAAAACGGAGGGAACTGCGGGAAGGCCAGGGTCCATCGACCCAGGCAAGCCAGGCAGAACACTTTTCCCAGGAAGCGGCTGACAAGGGTCCTAGGGAAGCAAGTCCAGGCGACTCGCCAAAGAGTGGCCAGGGCCAGCAACCTAGGGGCCCATGTAAGCTGCAGAGACAGCCCTCGGGAAAAATAAAAGGTCCGGAGGCGAGGAGAGCAAAAGGGGCTGCTGCACGCAAACCCATAGAGCTCATCACGCACTCCATGGGACGAGTCAGGGTAACGGAAGGCCAACCAGGTCCTTCAGGTACCCGACCGACCATTAAGAGACCGAGGAGTGATGACACTCCCCCAGAGGCAGTGAAAAAAAGGCCAAAAAGCTTACCGAAGCAAGCAGGGAAAGCCACGGCTTCTCATCCTTTGAGAAAAACCACGGCTAAGTCCCAGCGAGCAACGGAGCCGAAGCCGCCTAATAGGGAGAACCAGGTTGTAATCAGGTCTGACCGACCAGATGGCCAGGTTCTCCCAAAGGAAGCTGAGGCTATTAGAGCAAACATAGTTGCCGAGATGTTTAGTGCCATGCAGAGCTGGGCAAATTACTTTTAAAAAGTAATTAATTACTAATTACCAATTACCGCCCAATGTAGTAATTTAATTACCAGAGATTCAATTACTCACAGGAAATAGTAATTCAATTACCAATTACTTAGTAATTGTAATTGTACAACATCAATTACTTTTTCAATTACTTTCAATAAAAATTATTGTCATATAGTTGTCTTTAGTAGAATTTTCTTGCAAGTTGCAACTATCATTAGTGTCGTGTCGATTCGTAATCGTTATCTAAAAATGCTTAATTTTTATGTTTTGTTAGCTATAGTAACCTAATACTTTATCACTCTTGAAGGTTTTTTGATAATTAAATCTTCTAGGTACATGCACCGTTCACCAAAACCAAAAGTTTTTAGTTTGTTTTGATGTAAGATGTAAGTAAATAAATAAATTCAAGGATAACAATTATACAGGGTGTCCCAAAAAAATGGGACACCGATTTGGCATAGATTCCTTAGGTTATAATAAACCGATTAAACCTAATATACTTTAGTACAAAGTCCCTTCAGTAAGAAGGTATAGGGACTTGGAAGTTCAAATCTATATATTTTTTTATATTAGTTTCCACATAAGTTATCACTAAAGTTGAGCTTTTTATCACGATTATGTATTTAGTTGCCGAGGCCCGAAGGGCCAAAGCAAATAAACCACACAAGGATTGAAATGGAACTCCCAGTGCCCAGGGGTAAATTGTTTTTAAAACCGAGAAATCGCGAAGTTACAACATTTTAACCAACTTTTATAGGTTACGTTTACGTCGGTTGACGTTTACCTATCGCCCAGCCGCCTACAAAAAGTTGTAAAACAATGGATTACTTCACTGCCGATTTCTCGTATTTTATTTGACGATTTCAACGTTCTTCACTGCTAATTAAAAAAAAAAATTCGAATATGAAGAAATGTCGAATTTAATTTTAGATAGATTTTGTAATGATATTAGAAAAAATAGCACGCTGAATATGTTATAAAAGTGATTTTTACATGTTCATGATAAATTAATCCACTCCCTTTGCATCACTCGTTCGTGAATTAAACGTTGAAAAACTTTCACTTTTCTTAACTTGTAGAACAATCTATTATTAAATACCCTTAACATGACGCTGAATGACAAAAATATGTAACTTACCTAAGTATACAGGGTGGAGCATTGGATTTCTTAAGTGTTTGACAGCAAATTTCTATTTAGATTTTGTAGATGAACGATCCAATTAGCGTAACTTGAGCATTTTTTGTTGGCTCTGTTTGAAAATACTTTTTTTACCCCTTTATACGAAAGTGACATTTTCTGTCGCCTGTTAGGGGTATAGGAAAAATAAATATACGTTTGGGTCCCTGGTTGGTTTCCAATGGCAGTGGGAGGGAATAACATTTACTGCCGTTGCAATTAGAGACGGGAGACAATGTGATTATTATTAATAATAAATCAACTGGCCTTCTGGTTTTCATATTTAAATATTTTTGAATGCAGCTGATTACAAGAGATAGTCTCATCATAAAATGTAAGAGTGTTGTATGTATAACTCTGAACTAAAACGTCATTTCATCCCTTGCATGATTACAATAAATTGATTAGGTGCTGTTCTCGCAAACTCTGAAGAACTAAACTACATCTGCGGGAGGGAATTATACATTTTCCTCCCTAGTAATACAAATAGTTATTAAAAATGTATTAGGTAACTTCTGAAATGATAAAACAAAATATCAATTTGGTGTTGATCAGGGACGATTGAAAGTTGAGAGATGACTGATAAACCTAGTTGAAGACGGCTGATTGAAATAAGAATTCTTACTTTAGATACAAAAACAAAAGCCATTTGCTCAAGCACGTAACAATGAAGTCATTTTTACATTCAAGTGACCTTTATACTATGTGTTCAAAAAGAAATTACATAAGGGTTGAATATGGCAATTTTTAGAATTTTCAATGGCGATATCAGCGTATAATATAAACTTATGACAGCAACAACAGTGATTATGTTAATGAATTCTAAAGCTTGCTGTTGCCATAATATAATACTTTTATATTCAATGGCCAACCCTTAAGTAATTCCTTTTTGAACACACCGAATAAGAAAATTACTGTGAACGCTCGACAATTAAATTGCTCAGGTTGCTTTCATATTGTTACTTCAAATTTCAAAATGTTATTAACATCTTTAATAATACCTATTGATTTTAAGTTTAGGGAAATAAAATATCTGAAATTACGTAAATTGGGTCACTATACACAGTTCTTTTAAAAAACTAAATGGAATTTTGTGTAAAATCATTAAGAAGCCAATATTTGAATGTCTCGTAATTAGCAAGGGGTTTTTTACTAATAATCGAAGCTAACAAGCTGCAGCCAGTATAGAAAGCAGCATATGAGCATTACAAGGCAAGAAAGCGACAAAGAATGGATAATTTACAAAATGTTCAATTCAAGAATGCGGTAAACTTATGCGGCGGCGTTTTAAAATTACCATACGCCATAATGCATTTTGGAGTCAACCAGACATGGAATTTTGCAATTAGGTACATTTTATATATGTGTTTTCCATTGTTTAAATGTTGTTATCGGATTTTGTCTGTTTAATTCAATTCCTCACTCAAAAACATAATTTTCTTGACCTAACGTCTGTTACACTTGCACAGATCGTTTAAAACAAGCAAATTGAAATGAATAAATAATCATTATGAACCAATATCGTCTAATGAATCTATTTAAAATTATTATTTTACCGTAGGTATTGTAATCTGTAATGTACTTACCGCAAATATCCTTATAGCGTCTTACACTTAGCGTCTCTCACAATAAATATTGTCATTATTACAAGCTACAAATACACGCACTAATGTTCGTGGACGCGTCATACAAAATGCAGAAGTTGCTGTTATTCGACCCGTCAGAGGAAATAATAAATTATATTGCGAGGGGAATACCCTGCGATTTGATTAATATGTAACTTAATAAGAACTTTAAGATAAGTTCTGCGTTCTGGAGATCAACACCCTCTCGAGGTCAGTAATTCAGTAATTGAAATACCACAAAGTAATTCAATTACCTCGAGTAATTTCAATTACCACAAGTAATTCAAATACCTATAAAGTAATTTAAATACTTTAGAGTAATTTAATTACAGGAAAGTAATTGAGTAATTGAATGCAGTAATTAATTACTTTTAAAAAGGAATTTTCAAGTACTTTCTAACAAAGACGGCAATTCCCAATTACAATTACCGCATTTTGAAAAGTAATTCAATTCCAAGGCAAATACACAAAAAGGAATTTAATTAGTAATTTAATTAAAAAGTAATTAATTACTGCCCAGCTCTGGTGCCATGGCAGGCCCCGAAGGGGGTCCCCAGGGGCCAGAACTCCGGTTCAGGAATTCAGGACTAGTGGAACCAGGCTGGTTCTTAGTAACTGCCCAGGACGACACCTCAGCAAGATGGCTGGAGGGCTGGACACCTCTCAGTGCCGAGGGAGTCACCTTTGCCCCAACAAGGGCATCGGAGGCACCATGGCCAGAGAAGGTGGGTTTCTGGCTCAGAAGCCAAGAGGTGGTTGACCTGGAAAAGCTGAGGCAGATGCTTTCAATGCAGAACCGCTTACTAAGAGTGGAGCAATGGAGGCATGTCCAGACGACAGGAGGACCAGGAGGGTGGTTCTTGACCTTCATGGTCAGCGGAGATACTGTCCGAACTCTGGAGGAGTCTGGGTGGCAGCTCTACTACCAGTTGGTAACTCTCGCAGTGCGAAGGGTGCCGACGTGGAGTGGAGCAGTCCGCCAGGACTCTTCTGAGGCCGGCGTGTCAAAACAGGCCAAGAAGGACAACTGAAAGGACCACAGCCCCCGCACCATTAATTCCCCGTAATGGATTTACTGCGGGTAAGTCAGATCAATCTTCAGTACAGTAGGGGCGCTACGGCAGAGCTGATGAGCGCCCTAACTGGCAGGAGAGAAATAGTCCTCATTCAAGAACCGTATATTTACAGGAATAAGGTCAGGGGACTGAGGATGTCCAACTACGATGTAGTGGTTGGCAAGGAAGTGGACGATCGACCCAGGACCTGTATCATGGTGTCCAGGGATCTCAGCATGGTACCACTACCGCAGCTGGGAACCAAGGACCTCACCGCAGCGGTTCTGGAGCATCAGGTAGGTGGTAGAAACCATAAGGTAGTAGTAAGAAGTGCGTATTTTCCCTCGGATAACGCGCGTATACCTACGGAGGTATTCAAACCTTTAATATCGTTTGCAAGAGATAAAGGTCTTCCGGTAATTGTCGGATGTGACGCTAATGCACATCATTCGGTGTGGGGGAGCTCAGACATTAACCCTCGGGGCGAAACCCTACTAGAATATTTGGCGTCCACGGATCTTGAGATAATGAACAAAGGTATAGAGCCCACTTTTGTCAATAGCATCCGAAAGGAGGTAATTGACATTACAGTGGCATCTAGGTGTTTTTCAATCAATATTGAAAACTGGAAAATGACGTCGGATATCGTGACATCTGATCATCGTATGATCAGAATGGAAATGAATTCCGATAAGCCTCTGGAAATTCCCTACCGGAACCCCAGGGCAACAGACTGGGAAAGTTATCGTTCCAGTCTCGTCCGCCAAGGAGGCCAACCAGAGGGAGGTATACGCACGAAGGACCAATTAAGTAAAGATGTAGAGCAACTGGCAAGTAAAATTGTCTTCGCTTATGAGGAGGCTTGTCCTCTCAGGGAGGCTCGAGTTCGTAGGGTACCATGGTGGACCGGCACTCTAGCCGATCTGCGCAAGGAATCCAGGCGAACCTTTAATAGTGCTATCAGAGAAGGGACACAAGCCTCATGGGACACTTTCAGAATGGCCAGAAATAGGTTTAAAAATGAGTTAAGGCGCAGCAAAAGATCTAGCTGGCAGAAATACTGTGCAGAGTTAAGCTCAGTATCAGACTCTGCTAGACTGATGAAAATCTTAAGCCGCGAAACTAGTCAAACAGTA
>CALNHX010012867.1:0-21813 GCA_940337035.1 Agriotes lineatus
CGAAATAATGTCGCATCTTTGGGAATATTTTCAGCATACCTGCCATTATAAAATCCTAATTATCGTTCTTTTAGCAAAATATATATAAATTTACTGTTAAAATATCAACATTATATTTAAAATGTCAATAATCACTTATAATACCATGAGTAGTCAAAGTTATGTCGACTATTTTTGCGGTGGTGTCACGAATGTCCATTGCGCTTTGGTACGATTAGGACGAGTGCGCTAGCACGAGTCCTAATCCCAAGCGCAATGGACATGAGTAGTGATACCACCGCAAAAATAATCTACTCAACTTTGACTAAGAATGGTATTCGAGGGACTATTTAATGAACCAAACTACCTTTTCAAATTAGTTTTCAGTAAATCTAGTATCAAACTACGCAATTTCTATAGTAACAGAACACTAATATTGACTTTTCTAATTAAAATCGCATTTGTTAAAAATAGTCACTTGAATACCTTCTAGGAAGATATATCCACTGATATTTTTTTGATTGGTCAAGAAACGTCAGAATTCTGGATTTTCATTGGTCACTTTTTGACAGATGACAGGTGAATTGAATAGTCATTAATACTCATTCAATATGATTGAATGTTGCCCTTCTGTCCACACGAAATTCGAAATTTTTAAAATGCAAGTGTGCTTTGGAAAACAAAATAGCAAAAATTATAATGGTGGTGTCTAAGCGTCAATCATATTAAGATTGCAGCTATTTATAGTGCATTTTGGTGGCCTTATTTGTAAAAAAGTATTTTCCACCGGTAGAAGTGTTTGATATGTTTCGTGTTTATTTTCAAAACAATGAAAACGCAACTGTTTCTGTTAGAATCTATGCGATGAAGTATCCCAAGGTGGTCTATATTGTTCCAGGCCATGACACTGGGCCTATAAAGTGACCTATGGAATGGCCTACCACAATCTGGCAACATGGCTTTGCCAACCTTTAACAAAAAATTACGAGTTTTGATCACTAAATGAACAATCTGTCAGTGCACTATCCCTGCCATTGTAATGCATGCCAGTTGAAAAAAATCTATAAAATCACTGCTATTTACATCGCAGTGCGTCACTTCACCGTAATATTCGATTTAAAAACAATTCCTAATGAGTAGGTATTCTCCATTGCAAGTAAATCGTTACTAATTTTGACTTCATCTAAAACAGTAATTTCTTCAAATTAACTTGCCTGAAGCTAGTGATCTTACAGTCAACACAAGTCTCTTCATCTTATTACCCTTTATATCTGCTCTCTTAAAGTGCTTTTCGCACACAACACTAGCCTTTCCAATCTACCAGTTCTCTAAATGCAAAATGCCTTTTTATTTTTGTGCCACCATTCCATTAGATGTAAACTTAAACACGCTAACATATGGAGCAATTGATGAAGCGTAAGTTGACTTGCAGCTTGGTACGGAAAACTTCAAAGGCGTTTTTGGAACTGATATGACCTGTTGTCAAAATAGTTTTTAATGTCAAATATATTTCAAATAAATAGCACACAATCTGGCAACAGAGCCAGTGTCATGGCCTGGAACAATATAGACCGCCTTGAGTATCCTGATAGCGGTCTAGGACAAGTTGGCGCAGCCAACTGGGCGCGGCCATCTCGGCGCGGCCAACTTGGCGCGAGCCAACTTGGCGCAGGGACAACTTGGCGCAGGGCCAACTTGGCGCGGTCCAACTTGGCGCGAGACAACTGGGCGCGAAACCTAAGCATACCGGGTCCGGCAATTCTGCGGGGCTGGAAAATATTTCATGAACTACGAGAGTTGCATAAAATTTGCTCATATAAAAGTTGAAGGTACGAAGATTTTGCATATTGCTAAAATAGTTTTGGTTATACAGAGTGGCTAAGAAATTTATTGCAGCTAGCCAGTTTTTTTTGCGAAATTGTCTGTACTTGGGTGGCTTAAAGGTGTTGCGCCAAAATGCTAATTATTTTAATATAAATGTGTATGGGTCTTACGTCACCTCTTTTGGAGATATTAACGATTTTATGCAAAAATGCTGAATTTTGGGCGGTTGCTGTAACAGAAAACAATTGAATGAACGTTGCCAAAAATAATTTTTCTGAATTACCTTTTTTAGTGTAAAATAGTATCTCTGAGTATTAATGCTATGCAGCGCTCTCAAGATTTGCAAATTTAATAATTTTGAATTGTTTTTACAATGGCACACTATTTTTATATTTATGAGATTTCATCTGATAGCCTTCGTTATAGATCTAAATTCAACCGTTTTTCAGAATTAGATTGAACATAAACAAACAATTTAAGCTTTTTAAGATGTCTTTAAAGGGACAACAAACAAACAAACTTTGGCAGATACAAATTTAAACACTCTGAGCAAAACAAAAAACGAGGTTTGGAAATTGAAAACCCGGCCACTGCTGACAAGGGAAGTAACAAACACGAAAAATCGAATAATGCAGGAGAAAATTCAATCTAAAAACGGTTGAACTTAGGGGTATGAACTGCAATATTAGAAGAAAGCTCATTAAAGGTCTTTTAAAAAATCGAAACGATTAATTTTGCAAATGTTAAGAACTCTGTACAGTTTTAATGCCCAGATATTATGAGGAGAAATGTTTTAATATTTAAGGAAATTACTTATAGGATTTTCATGTATTCGTTCTTGTCTTTTGGTCTGCGATCTTTTGGTATTTATTCCTGAATTTCTCGTTTGTTTCGTGTTTACTATTTCTTTTATTAACAATGACTGGATATTTATTATCTAAGCCGTAAGTTATACGAGTATTCGGAGAGTTCAGTTGTTTAAATTTAACATTTGACGGTGTTTGCTTGTTTTTCCTCTCCGTAAAGCATGTGAACGGACTTAAATGTTTTTTATGTTACAAGTCGAATATTTGAAGAACGGCGAAACTTAATGGTATGAAGTTAAGATACCAGAAGTATGTTCATTAAAGCGGAATTTTCTAATTTAAAAAAAAAAGATCCGAACTTATTAAATCTGCAAATTTTAAATAGTAGCAACTATTTTGCACTCGAAAAGTTATTCAGGAAAATAGATATTTTTGCATTTAGAATGCAAAATGCTACTATTACTTTCAAAAATGAGAGATTTTATGGAGGACCAAAGGTAAATTTCATGTAACCCTCATATCTTCCACCAACGCATCGTTGCCGGTCCATGTGTGTATAAATATGCATAATTAGATGAGTTAATACAGAACGCTTTAAATACATAATAAATTGACTAATCTAATGTACGTCAACTCAAAATGTAGTTAAAAAGCGGCTGTATTTAACTTGTCATTTTAAATATAGTTGGTTTTTTATTTATTATTTTTTTAATTATTTTTATATATTTTTTGTTTTATTGCCTGTCTTAATATTTTCATAATAACAATAATAATAGTAAAATTGTAAAATATGTACATGTTCACAAAAGTATTTTCAAACTAATGTGTGTCCGACAACTGTCGTTATCGAGCAGGCAGCGAAATTAAAAACGTATGGTTCCTAATTTATGAATGCAACTACATTTATACTTAAATGTCAAACGTGATATTTGCTTTTTAGGTGTGTTATAGTTGCATTCATAAATTAGGAAGTATTCCATGGTCATACTAGATAAAAATAATTTTTGATCATACTATACTTCAAAGCAATTGAATTCCTTGTTTGTACGTATGGGCCGACAAACAAAACACAATTATTGTGAGAATTTTCAACAAGAATCATATTCACTTTACAGTTCCGGATTAGTATTTTAGTAACTTCAATAATCTTCAATTCGTGGAAATTTTATATTTTTTAGTAGATGGATACTCAAATTTGTTGTTGCTCTGCAGTTCCATAAGAAGTGCACATTTACGTGGTTCAGCATAAACATAATTTGTATTGTGTTGTTTGGCCCATCAGCCGTAACGACAATGACATAATCTCCATGTAATTTTAATCCCATCTAATGACATTTCTAAAACGGACTGATGAAGTCCACAAGGTTAATGGAAGAGTTTCTTTAATGTGTACTATCATCACCCAGCAGTAAAGTTATTATAGAACCTATAAAATTACGGAATTGTAATTTTTTCTCTGTTTCCAAGATATGGAAATTGTATATTTTTGTTTAACCCTCAAATTATAATCGACCTTCAATCTTTTAAATATATATAATAAACCTAGGAAAACAAAATCTAAGCTACAAAATGACATTTACAATTGACAATTAAATTTTACTTTAACATTACTATTTAAAAAAAAATCTATACTATTGAATCTAGAACGAAAAAAACCCGGACAAAACCCCCCGGACTGATTTCTCGACAAAGAAACCCCGGACAAAAAAACCTCCGTAAAAAACTCTACTGGCAAAAAACGGACAAATTAATTTTAAATTGTTTACATTTCTGACCAGTCGCATACCTCAATGCGTACACAGTAATAGGTGGTCCCTTTATAATTTCCTAATATTAATTTTCATATATCTGATATGCTACGAGACACATTGTATATTTGAAAAGGTAAAAACATATGATATTTGAAAACAAAGGACCAAACAAAAGAACTGAGACGTCGAATAGAAATGTTGGATTTGTCATTATCCGCCTGTAGCCCGGAAATTATTCTGTTTGTTGCCCTCAAAATGTGCAAATAATTTTTTTAATAACGAATATTTCCATTTAATCAAATTGAAAATTGAACATCCCGTACACATAATATGTTGAGGTTTTTATCCGGGGGGTATTTTGTTCGGGGGATACAAATCAGGATATATTATCTAAATATGGAATTGACATTTGTTTTATTTTCTGTTTTGTGGAATTTCTTTTCATTTATAACTGCTACTTGTTAAAAAACGTATCATAAAAGGATAGAAATGGCCCTGTCTAAGCAAGTACAATGTTTCATCGAATCTGCTTTACGAGAAAGCTATAAATCACTTCTTGTAGAAAATATTAAGAGAATAATATTTCTGTGCAGATAAGGATTGACAGCCAGCAGATTCACATCAGATAAGCAAAGAAGTACTTCCTTTAAAAATTCGCGTTTCAAAATTATTTCGCTCCCGCTTGTCTCGCGCCCAGTTGGCTCGCGCCAAGTTGGCCCGCGCCAAGTTGGCCCTGCGCCAAGTTGTCCCTGCGCCAAGTTGGCTCGCGCCAAGTTGGCCGCGCCGAGATGGCCGCGCCCAGTTGGCTGCGCCAACTTGTCCCATTACGTCCTGATAGGCGCCATCCAACTGTCAAAGTTTTTCGTGTGGACAGAAAGGCAATATTCAATCATATTGAATGAGTATTAATTATTATTGACATTTTAAATATAATGTTCGTATTTTAACAGTAAATTTATATATATTTTGCTAAAAGAACGATAATTAGGATTTAATAATGGCAGCTATACTGAAAATATATCCAAAGAAGCGACATTATTTTGAGTTTTAATTTCTTTTACTGATGTTTTACGTTAGGAAAGAAATATCGAAATGCGGTTTTCACAAGCGTATTAGACCCTTATTTGGCTATCTTCTGTTGCAATAAAAGTGATATCGATACATTTAATTTTTTTCAGAAAATCCATTTCATTTGTAGTGTTGTCGCAAAACGCCCTCTAGCGGCGACACAAGCAATCTAAATCAATCCGTTCAAAGCAGTGTTGATAGCCTAAGAAAAGCCCTTTTCAACGACTCCAAGTTTGACAAAATCCGTTCAGCCATTTTGAAGTTATTGACATTTCTTTCCGAAAATGTTCGGACACCCCCCACCACTTTCCCTTTAGAGATAGAGCAAAAAGCATTTAACAAAAAAGAATCGAATTTATCTCAGCTTTAAAACGGTGTCCATTTTAGCTGTATGTAATATAATAATATTTCTCAAAAAACGGGATTCAAAATTCAAGAATGCGATTACGCCTCCTGGCGGCCATTCTAGAAACTTAAAAATAATTTCCAGCATTTTCCCTTGGCGGCTTTAGTAATACATTTTTTTACCCCAAGTCTTTACGACAATTACTTTTCGACATAGGACCGAGTGCCCTTCTTAATTGGCCACCCGGTACATTTATAATTAGCTTTGATAACTAACTTTGACAGCTACCGGCTGCAGAAACAGTCACCTGCGCATCAAGGCCATCTCTTTACTATGACATAAATTATAACTGTCATAAATGCAAACCTTTGTTAAATCGACATTTATGGATAAATAATAGTAAATTAAAGGCCTAGAAAAAATATTGTGTGCACACTCGTGTATAAACGTCCACTTTTGGCACTTGTTGCACAAATAGCTATCATACACGATTGCATTATAAAGTGCTGCTTATGACATAGTTTCGCCGCAATAAAGTAACTTTATGATACTACTAAAAAACTTTCTTTTATTTTACTAGTACTATAAACTACTTTACTTTCTTTTACTTGTGCTATAAAGTAGATTTAATTCAGCTGCCAATGTTTGCTTGGCAACGCCAAAATATATGCTTGTGTCAATATCCATCAAGCCACTCTACTGCCAATTTTTAAAATTTTTATAAGTGACTTTATTATGTGGATTTTTTTGTTGATTGCTAACCTCAAAATAAACTCGACACACAAAATGGATCACCCTTATACAAATTGCATTAAATGAATTATTTCGCGCCCAATTTGGATGCAGAAAGCTAGTGGCTTTAATGCTTTAATGCAGGAGTGCAAGTTAAATTTTAAGAGATCTAACTTGCACTCCTGCATTGCTATCAAGATTTTGTTTTCAAGTTCCGTGCGTTACTATGCGCAATCAAGAGATATTTAAATTAAAATCCAAGAAAAAAATATCATTTCAATAGTCCTGTTATACTAATGTGTTTACATTTATTCTGTAGTTGGGTATTCTTACCTGTCGAGTAAAGATTATTATTAGTATTATTATTTAATAATTCGTGCTTTTTCTTGCTCTCGAATAAAGATTATTATTAGTATTATTATTTAATAATTCGTGCTTTTTCTTGGCCTCGCTCCCAAGACTCGCACGGCTAGAAAAAAGACTCATCAAATAAAGTCCTACATTATGTTGAATATCTTCTAACCGATCTATTTACGTATTACTAGAGCGGCTACGCCACAAAAAACTGCTACTAATGAAACAATTCCACAATTTGGCAGAGTAGTTTGTATTGTTAAAAGAAGTAATTTTCGAAGTAGCGACAAATCAAAATGGTCGCTAATTTCAAGATGGCGCTTCTTTTGTGAAGCATTAAAAAATGTAAATTTTGAGAAAACTGCAGTTGCTATAAAAAAAGTGTACATAGAAAACTTGTTTCTTATTAAAGTTGAGATAAAAAAAGTATATACATATTTTTGGCGTAAAAGCAAAAATAAAGCACCTTTGCGAAAAATACCTCAAAATGCTCTTTTTATTGATGATATTGGAAAATATATGTAAGTGATAAATAACATAATATCCCATGTGGGCAGTTCATAAATGATTCGAGGATAAAAAAATATGAAGGTAGTTTCAGCTTGAAAATAATTTTACAGTGATTACAATTTATTATATAATAAATAAATTGCTCACGTACATTGTTTATGTTAATGAAGAACGTTCTCAAAGTACAATGCAAACCGCCCTTCATGCTACTGCACATGGTCTGTGTACATCCTTTTTTGCATGCACATTGAATCAGTTGTCTAAGTGCTTTAGATACATCCGCAACTGTTGAGATTAGGTAAAATTTAATTTGAATTGCAAGGGGTGTCCCCATATGTGTCCACTTTGGTAGCAGCTCTCAAAATGTGGTGCTCCAGGGCTGCTTTTGATGGGAGGAATGTTTGAAATGGTTTTTTTTCTTGGAAGTGAACAATTGTTTTCGGCTTGATTCACTCCAATGCAGTCAAAAGTATTGGAATACATAAGGACAACAAATCGTTGCAATAGATTCTGAATTTCAGCGGGTATATTTTTTTGCAGCTTCGAAATAAATGCGAAAGCTTCCGTTACTTCTGGAAATATCGTCCATGTTTTCCAAGCAGCAAGTTTTCTTTTTGCAGCAAAAAAGCAAACGGTGTCGCATTCCGTAAAGAAGAGAAACCCCAGTATTGCTGCAGATTTGCTCTCTCCCAATTCTTGGAGTTCCTGTGTATGGAAAAATAAACAAAAATAAATGGCTAATACTACAACATTAGCATCCACAGTTCGAATCCAAATGTCTTTCCAGCTGTTACGGTATTAATTCATCATATCGACATAGGTCGTATTGATTGTTCAAAAACGGGTACAAACTACAGGGTTCGCCGGCTTTACTAAAAAGAACACAGATCTTAATGTGCTGGAGCAGATTTTGTTGCTCCGATTACTCGCACTTAACTCAGTCGGGAAGGCGTGGTTCGAAAGCTCAAAGAAAAACCGGCGGCACTTACCCTAAAGATTGCTTAAAATAGATGCCTAGAGCGCCACTTGTTTCTAGATAGGGAATGACAAACGTGTTAGAAACAAGAACACACACGTAGCCTATGGGGAGGTCCTCCAAGTCCACGGTTGTCCTCGCCGCGCTGACCAAACCTCCACCGAGTCTTCAGATAGAACACCAAGAGTGGCCATAAACAAATGACTTACCTTAAGGCCCACCTTTGCTAAATAGTAACCAAAAGCACACTAATACTGGCCCAAATTCTGGGGGCTTGCTTGCTCATAAGACATGCTTTAGCTTTACAACTGCAGTTACACCTGGCTTTTGCCCAAACTAAATTACTTAGGAACCCAGAAGGGGTTCAGAACTCGACAAATAAACCGATTGACTTTAACAGATTTATTATAGAATGAGTTAAATTTACAAACAAGTTTACACTGAAATAATCGCCCGGAGGCGAGTTTAAATTTAATAAAAAAGAAAGGCACACCCTACTTGAACATGAAAGGGTTCCCAAGCAAAGTTACCTTAATGTCTAACGATGTTATTACAAAATACAAGACAAGATATCCAGGGTCAAGCCCCTGGTGTCAACAAGCAAATCAAATTCTAAAATTCGTCGAGCGTACGCAACGTTTTGATCACTGGGGTTGCACAGTAAAAATTACAGACGCCACTTATCTCGGCACACAAGATATATCGCACATACAATAAATACCTGGAGCTGTAAGCATGTTGGGGTAGCGATGACGTCCTCGGCGGAAGCTTGGCAAGGCTGCTGCAGGGGGTCCAACTTGAAAGAGAGAGAGGGTCGGCGGCGAAACTGGCGAAGATGACTTTAGTTTTCGGGGTGGCCCAGCGAACGTAATCAGAATTTGCAACTGCAATTATCCTCGAACGACACGAGTACACAAGCGGGGATAATCAAAGTCCCCCTGTACTTTGAGAGCGGACAACAAAACGATACGATAAACGACGTTTTCCCCAATAAAACGATTCGCGGGCCTTTCCCTTAAATTCACGACCGCCTCGAAGTTCTTTTTGCACCTACGGCTATGAAGCTGTCGCCGAACTACTTAAGCACGAAACAACGTAACCCCCCGGTTCCGAGGACCGGGGCGTGAACTTCACCACACAACTGTGTTATTCGAGGGTTCGCTACTAATTCCAATTTCGAACGCGCGGGCTTGAAGATTTGCCCCCGCGGCAAAGAGGAGTCCATCTCACTTTTACTAATCCAAACTGAATCTTTCGTCTCCTTGTTGCAACACGAAAGAAAACACTGCATCATGAACTCGGGGAAACCCCGATTCAAACAAAGCACAAAGAAAGTCTCACATACTTGTAACTGCCAAGTAAGGAAAACCCAGGCGTATCAAATGTCTTAAATTCAGACGTTAAATTAATCGAAAAGAAGGTTTGGGCTTTACAGAACGTGACCCTATTACTTGGGCACAACAGATTAGTCAAAACTAATTTCCAAAGAGCTTGCAGTGTGCCAAGAAAGGCAGGGCGCTTAAGTTGCCTTATCGCTAAACTGAAACAAAGCTGCCTTTGAAAAGAAAAGCAGTATTAAGGTCTGAAGTCAGAAATATAATGCACAGAATAACAAGAGCTCTACTAAAATTTTCTTCCTTTTGACAATTTGTTCGCGAGACCGAATAGTATCAAAAGTCCCTAACGGCGTTAAGAATTGTACGAAAGAAAGCAGCTGAGCTGCGTACGAGTATAGATTACGTCACCCTGAACAGAAATAAGCCTGACCTGATACCAAAATTTCGACGGATATGTAGGTTGTAAATGATTTACAATGAATTGCAAGGTCCCAAAGAAACTAAATAGGCTCGTGAGAAACAAAGCAATACAAACAAGCCCGGGCAATTCGCTGCCGCAGCTTGAATGACTTTAAATTACACGATCGGTTTTAAAGCAGGGCCGGTTTTAAGGCAGAACCGGCTTCAGAAATTAACGAGGTCGAAAATGATTTAACACAGCCTTGATTGCAGGATTGTAAACAAGTATTCGAAACTCCATTTTTAACAATTCCTTCACCATACGTAGACACGATTTCTACAGAACGAAACATATCAGACTTTGTTATGTCATTTGCCAATAATCCAAAGTTTTTGTTTTCCGCGTTCTTTAAGAAGTCGGACCAATTTTTTGGTAGTGCCACATTATTACGAATTTATCTTCTTACTCCAGTGCCTCGGACTTTTTTTCACGTGGTTTTTTAAACTATTCTTCCTATAAAAATCCCAACGAATGTCAATACGTTTAGCCCGAAATTTGTCGATGTTGTGTTTGATGTATACCCGGAAAATTTTCTCTGAATATTCATCAAATCTTGACAAATCTCTAGGTGAAAAAAGATACATCAAAGCAGGCCCATCGTAATGTACGCAGTCGTTGTAACTTCCCTGTACTAGATTTAGCTCTTCTTCAGCTACTACTGCTGGTTGGTCATCCTTAGTTAATTTTTCACTGAAAGCGCTCTCGTTCGAGACTCCCTTCACTAAATTTTCAAAATTCTTACATTAGGTGACTTCTCAGACGACGTTTAAACTCCGTTTGACGATAGAGCAGGCAGAAATACTTGATTCCCATGAGAAAAAAATCATCAAGATCTGCGTCGCGGTTAGTGCAAACTATAGATGATCTAGAAAATAGATCAACGTCTGCTTTAAGTATTTTCATTACCATGGAAGACTTCGGCGTTTTTCTTGGGTTGTTGAATAGGTGCAAGTTATTAAGATTCATTTTATCATAAAGCGTTTTGTCTTTATTATTTCTCAACCGCTATTAAACAAATTCTTTATACAAGTTTGAGCCAGCTGTCTCAATATTCAAGACGTTATTCACGCATTCTTCGATTATAGTAATTTTGCTATCTATACAAAACAATTTCCCCTCAGTTCCCAGAAATGGGTTACCAAGCTCTTCAAAAGCGTTCTTCATCAGTTGTACATTATGCTTAAATGTGTTTTGAAAAGCCGGCGATTCTTCATGATGTGAGGTAATGCTACATTTTTTTATTGTCTTCTGCATTTTCGAAGTCTCTCAAAATTCTAGAAAGCTGATGGGTTATTTTTGTGAGAACAATGAATCCCCTCATCTCCTTTAATAATGGCATTATGTTATTCATTTGTTTCTTCAGGTTCAATTAAATCTGTAATATAAATGGACAGTCAGCGGGAATAATGTGGGTGGTCAAATATAAAAAACCAATTCATAAAGGCTTTCACGGTCTGTGTGTATAATGCAAAATAGCCGTCGCGATGGGATCTCACAAATAATAGTAGTAAAAGTTGGAAGTGCAGACATTGTCTCCAGTATTTAAACATTGGAACTTTATTTGATTTTTTCACATGCCAATTCTGAAAGGATCAACACTTTCGCCAAAAAGTGGATTTTCAAATTTTTGCAAAATAAGTAGCCATATTGAAACCGGATGCCCTTTTTATTTGGCGCTGCTTGGAAAAATAGTCTCTAGGACAACAGGAATCAGTATGCAAAATTGCAAAAATTTTTCACTACTAGGCGTTCCTACGAATTTTTGGCCCGTGACTGCTCTACTATACTATATTGGGCAGAATTCTAACTCTTGAAATGATTTTTGGGCTATGTGACATTATTGTTTCTCGTGACACTCAGATCTTTTATATTAGTAACTTCACTGAGAGGCTCAACAGCCAAGAAATGTTGGAAGTGAGTAACCTGTCGATTATGTGCGAATTTGATTTGGTAAAATTTTTTAATGATTAAGATTATATTATTTCGTTTGGAATATATATTCAATCTGTTTAAAAATTTGCATAGTCTTGGATAGTGAAAATCATACTGATTATTTTAAGATCATTGCAGTATAATGGAAAGTTGGTGAATCCGAAACAGCGGGAGATGTCATTTACGAAAATTATGTAAAACAAAAGGCCTAGGTGCGACTGTTGCAGAGCACCTGCTGTAACAATTTTTGGATCAGATTTATAGCCCTTCAGTACAAATAGCTGAGATGTATTCCAAGATATGACTATAACGATCGAAAGAATTCACCATGAATACCGGTCGAATTTAATTTTTCTAATAAAATATCATGGTTGATTTTATCCAAAGTTTTACTGAATTTTGTATAAGCAGCCCCAGCCTGGTGCCGACTGACCCTACTCTAAGTATTAATAATATTTAGATACACAAAAATGCTCACGGCCACTTGTTATACTCTGGCTATTAAAGCTATATTTAAGCATTTAAATCTTTTTTATCTTGAATATGTTAGTTCAGAGAGATTCGTTTCATGGTTTTTCAGCACTTGCAAGTGGTCTGCCCAAGTAATTTTATACTCAAAGCAACCAAAATTAAGGTGGGTTGTAAACGCCTTTGCAATTCGTATGTTTAATTACAATTTCAAAGGAAAATCTACCAAACATGTGAAACATGAAAAAGTGAAGTTATGAGATTACAAACATTAATTAATAGTATTTTATTTAACAAGCATATAATGTAGGCTATATTACACGAGAATGAACTTTACACACGAGCCCAAGGCGAGTGTTGAATCATCCAAGTGTAATACAGCCATTATATGCGTGTCAAATACAATATTTTATCTACAGCTATGTATATAGTTGGTGACACTGTAAGTTTAATGTCAAATTCGAGGTTAGCAGGTTACTTTTTACATCAGTCTATGTCAAATTCGAGCTTAGCAGGTTAGGTTTTGCGTCAGTCTGTGTCAAAACTGACGCAAAACCTGGTAACCTCGACGTTAATGTCATTTATTGACAATGGAGCCCATTAATTAAAAAAATACCCTGCGGAATATGAAATTCATATTCCACTAGTGTAATATGAGGCGCTTTTTGTATTTACAGTTGGATATATGATGCACTTATTATTTGACAGTTGTAGATAAAAATATTTTATTTATTAATACTGTTAATAATTGTACTCGTACATATATAGTTAGTATAAATTAGTTCTCGAGAGATTGTGCAGCAGAAATGTCTTATCATGTGGTTATACGTCGAATGATCTACGATTTGAAATTCTGCAACCATTTTGCATCAAAATGGGCTAAAATTTGATTTACATGTCGTCCATGGTTTATATTTGATATTTCTTAGCTTAGCTTTGGTTCTATATGTTCTTTAATATACCATATTTGGGTTAGCACTATAGCACAGCGTCGCCAGCGTGGTCGAGCGGTTAGGGCGTCAGGCTGCGGTGCCACGGTACGGGGTTCAATCCCCATGTCTGGCAACTGGCGGGCGACCCACCCAGTCTTTTTAAAAATTGGGTACCAAAACCACAGTTGTGGAAGTAGGGAAAGTAATGCCGTCGTCCATGTTCCTACATGAACAAATTGCACGAACTTTTTATTATAGCCCATCATTTAAAATCAAATATAATTAAAAAGGTGTATTATAATTTCGGTTCAAGCTAGAAAAGATGCATATATGGGCATTTTGAGGCGTACACGCCGGATTTCATGTTATTACAAGCCTATAAATCTATTTTATAACAATACTTCTAAAACAAAGATGTTTGCATAGTGTAAATAAGGTGGGGCATTGTATTTCCTGCTGAAAGTTAAAATGTCGTCTAAATATGGTTAAATCCAGGAAATGGACTATGTATTCTATATTGTTATAATTTAATAAGGTTAAAATTTAAGTGTCTATTAGATGTAAGCAAACAAACTTCGACATTATCGTATTTATATAGAGAAAAGGATTGGCATAGTATCTTTTGCGACTACTTAACACGTTTAAGTTTTTGTAATTATATATTTTTACATAATTTTCCATTTTGGTAATGATTTTGATTCAATAATAATTAGGTCATTTCTATTTAACTTGGGCAAGTGATCAATTTGCAGTTACTATATTATCTTTGTGGTTCGGTCAATGTAACTTAATTAATTATTTATAAATTACATTGCACTAGCTCTTTAATGTTAACCAGAATACACTATGAGGAGGCAACTTAGATTATAACTCGTATAATATAATTCTGTCTTGCCCGCTATAGCTAAGTTAATCAAGTTTTGATCAAGACCAATATTGAAAAATATTGGGTTATTATAAAGTTAGGAGTATACTTTAAATTCTTATATAATTTTAACAAATCAAGCCAACAACAAAACGTAAACGAAATCTAATTGCTTAAATAATTGTAAATAGAATTCAGGAATAACTTAATTAAATATGCTAAATCTTCAAATATTTATCCTTCCGTTTTCTGGGTGTTAAAGCTATACAGAGAGCTCATAATTTCCACATATAATAATTTCGATTTGTTTAACTGGAACACCCTGTATATCTCTGTAATTGTGAAAAGTTTTTTTTAATGAGCTTTCTTATCATATTTTATTTTCTAGCCCTAAATATAATCGTTTTCCAGATTTAATTGTTTCCTGCTTTTTTCTTTTTTTTTGTTTTTCTTATTTCTAGTTTCAGCAGCGGCTGAACTTTTATGAACAAAAAGTTACTAAAGTGTTACATTTGTATTATAATGGCATTTCTTTGTTATTCCTCGAAATAAAGCCTCTTAAAGGGCTTAAATTGTTATTTTATTTTAAAATACGCATATTTGAAAAACGGTTGACTTTAGGTAAAGGTATGAAGTTACTTATTGGAAGAAAGCTCATTAAAAGGTATTTTAAAAAATATAAAAATATACACGGTGTTCCTTGAAAAAATCGAAATTATTAAATTTGCAAATGTTGAGCACCCATTAATACCCACACCCACTATTTTAGACTCTTAACTCACGACAAAGATAATTTTTTGGTTACATTTTCCTTCAATTGATTTCTATTACTTACAGCACCCTCCTAAAGTTCAGTTTTGTTTGCACACAATCGTTAAAATCTCCAAAACCGTTGATTTTAGACCGATACACCTGTATAAAAAAATCATTAGTGTTTCGATTCATGAATTTTAAGCTGCTTAAATATAGGGCCACACTTTTTTCACATTTTAATAAAAAGTATTTCAATAATCTCCCCACCTTTGTGTCTGGAACTTATATACAAGCGATATATATGGAGTTCTCATAGTTTTAGAAATAGTTTCGGGGGTACCCGCATTGTTGCCGGGCCCTGTAGTGGGGCAGCTTAAGGTCGAATTTCGAGTTAATGTGGACACACCGGAAAAAAGCACCAAATTTTTTCCAGGTGCTAGTTAGGTATTTAGCTTTCAATTTTTAATAAGAACCAATACCTCCGTCGGCCATCTTGGATTTTATAGCGGCCATTTTGAAATATAAGTATATTATCAATATCTGGGCTTCTGAATCACTAACTGCCGGTCTTATAAAGGCCACTAATTTGACGTTAACTTTAATTCGCTGTTAAAATAAACAAAAGCGCATCAAAACGTCAGTGCTTATGACATTTTATTCATTAGTAAACAAATTTTCATGCGGTTTTGTTAATTTTAACAGCGAATTAAAGTTAACGTTAACGATTAGTGGCCTTTATAAGACCGGCAGTTAGGATCACAAATTTGCTGTCTAAATATACATATTTGGGGTCAGGAATACAACTACACATTTTTTTAATGTATCAGACTATATATTTATTCATTAATATATGTACCAATTACAAACTATTTACCAATTAACCTCTATTCACAACTCCTGTACAAAAAATAAAGATAAAAGATAAGGGAAAAATATCATTACTTAAGATTGATGTTTCTCTGTTCTCTCAACTGTACATAGTGATGCAGCATACGGAGAGTGATAGATCTCATTTAGATTGTTAACAGCAATTAAAACCTTGACGGGTGTTTAGTTTATCAAAACACTGTTTTAAAACGATTATACTGAAACTACACATAATGGCTTTGAGTTGAAAGTGTCTGAAATACTACTGAAACATCAATACAAATACCTGTGTAAATGGCAGGTGTCGTCTGTACCGCGTTCAGTCCATTTGTTATACACTGTAGCAGGCTTTGTATGTGCATTATTTTTAACGGTGTTTAAGAGACATTTAGTAACAAAATATTATTAAAATATTAGTAATTTCCGTTACAAGGCCGGAAAATGACTTATTAAAGTACGAGTTTAGATGTTTACGGACGGTTATACAACATGTTCATTGAAAAGTCCATAAGGGGCGGCTGAGGACATTCAAACGTATGAATATGTTGGTGGCACTGTAATAAGTCTGTTAAATTCGAGGTTAGCAGGTTAGGTTTTGCGTCAGTCTATGTCAAAACTGACGGAAAATCCATATATGTATTATACATATATTGCTAGTACGGCCTGGAAACGGCGCCGACATAGTCTCACTCTGAGTATAAAGGGTCTAATGCGCATGCCTGAGAATTCGAACTCCGCCTTTAGAAACGAATTTGAAACTTGACCACTTTCCCACCGTGCGGACGACGCCGACGCGCTTGCGCACAGCTCACCATATACATTGAAGAGTTGGTTGTCTGTCTCACTTCCTTCGTGACCTCCCCACTCATAGCCGCTAGCAATATAGTAAGTAATACATATATGGGAAAACCTAACCTAATAACCTCGAATTTGACAGACTTACAGTGTCACCAACATATTAGTCAGCAGTTGCCTAGCAACACTTTCCGACCTTGTGATGTAATGTTTCACTTTCCGGGCTCAAATTAATGATGTAAAGTCGTATTTTCCGGACAGTATGAAATAAAGATATTTACTTGTTTAAAAATTAGTTTGCATTATTACTTACTTTATTTTTGTGTATAAGATAACACAAGTGTACATCACTAACAATAGGATATTTATTTTGAAACTTAAGCCGTTTTCAGTAACTGAGCTACTTTAGATAAGTTATAAAATCTCGTTGTCTTGTTTTGCCATTAGTAACTTTTTGTAACTAAATATGCGTAGACTGCTAAACATATTCGATACTGAAACGATTAAATTTGGCGGATATTAAAGCAGCCAATCAGAAAGAGGACCAAACTTGACCACACTATTATTAATATAGCCACTGTAACTAAAAGTAGAAATGTAGCGATTCAAAGTATTTATCACTACTTTGGAGTACCCAGAGAAAAATAATAAATTGCCAAATTTACAGTTTATTACAAAAATCGCATTATTATCATTCAAGAAGAACAATAATTGTCTGGGCACCCAATCAGCTGTTTTGCTTTTGTATCACATGTGAATATTGTAACAATACCGTCAACGTTTTGAAAATATAAAGCTGCCTACTGATTTCTTGAAAGTGAATAAAATTTTTATGTTTGGGTTAAATATATAGAAGCCGAACGCAGTTACCTTTAAGCCTGATTAGTCTGAAAATACACCATGAATTGCAAATTAACGATAATTTAATTAAACGGCCAATGGACAGGAAAAAGCTGCAGCATTCATGAACT
Source organism: Agriotes lineatus (assembly GCA_940337035.1). NCBI lineage: Eukaryota > Metazoa > Arthropoda > Insecta > Coleoptera > Elateridae > Agriotes > Agriotes lineatus. Next base: position 17,727 of record CALNHX010012867.1, read on the forward strand.
GATTTTGTTTAATTAAGCGTCAGATTAGTGGATCAATAAGGGCCTAATTGAACATTTAAAACTATGAGCGATTTTCGAACGATGTGCATACACTTTAATGTAGGTTATGTAAACCAAAACAGTTTTATTTCGATCGTGTGCTGCTTTGATTGCTCAAAACCGTAATAATGCCGAAAATATAAATTAATATCACGTCATGTTAGATTAATGGAAGTCAATCCATTTTAACTAATGAAATAAATTGAAATGCAATGTTTCGTTTATTGTACATACAATACTTTCATTATAATAATAATGAAAGATCTTATTCTTAATATTATTTCTTTTTGTAATCTATCAAAGAACTGTAGAACTTGTTTCTAGATTGCCCTTTCCCAAGCACAGGCTGCGGCTAGTCATTAATCAAGCAAAGTAAACTAAATTACAACACAACTGTCCTAAAGGAATATTCCAGGAATAACTTATTGCCGGACATTCAGGGTAGCTTCCGAAAATATTTAAACATATGTTGAATTTCCGTGAAGGTGGCGTAGAGGTATGTTATACCTCGCGTTGTAATAATCATTAATAGTAGTTTGTATACCAAGGCACTGAAGTATAACTTTTTATCACGAATGTGGATTTAGTTGCCGAGGCCCGTAGGGCCAAGGCAAATAAACCACATGAGGGATAAAAAGGAACTTCAGTGCCGAGGTGTACACCATGTTTTATTTGAAATCGAGAAATCGTGAAATTACAACATTTTAACCAAATTTTGTAGGTTATGTTCGCTCCATTGACGTTTATCTATCGCCTCGCCACCTACAAAAAAGTCGTAAAACAATGGATTACTTCACTGCCGATTTCTCGTATTTTAATGACGATTTCGGCGTACTTCACTGCCGATTTCAAATAAAACTTTTTTATATCCTATTTATGTAGTTAATACAGAGTCCTTAAAGAGGGGTTGTCCATGACCCTGCAGTAGGGTATAACAACAAGGCTGACGACGATACTGAGTTTAGGAATAAAAAACGTACGAAACTTTCATTCAAGTAGCACGCAAACGTAGACTTGTGGAGCCCCAATTAATGCAGTGGCCGCGATGGCTCGAGGTCTAAATAAGGAGACGGAGTGTTTTATCAGATTTTTCGTGGCCAATTAAAGCTTCCCCGGAAAATTATAGTTCGGAACTGCAGTTGCCTTAATGGCTCTGTAAAACGTAATTATTACGACATGCTGCGCGTGCTTGGAAGATAAGTAGGCTGCCCGCATGGCACTCTTGGATCTAATGAGCGAGAAGTATTTGGGTAATGGGACAGGTACCTAATAAAGTAAATTACTCTCGTAAAGTACACAAACATTCTGAGTAGAGAACAAACACTCGACACTGTGTTTCGAAGAGTTTATAGATCCGAAGGCCTTTAAAGCTGCTGCTTAGCACATCACCTGAAGCAATGGCCAAGGTCCACGGCAGCCATTAAGGAGTGAAGTGGCAATGTTTATACAAGGAAATCGAAAGATGTTAAACTTGCATTAAGTGGTACATAGACTGCTCCGAAGAACTCATACTGTTTAAATAGTAAATTATTGTTGGTTACAAATTTAATTAGAAGCTCTTCTAAGTTTATCCATTTTCCGATGAAAAAATCTTTGGTAGTGTCCAGATAACGAAGGTTTACAGAAGTTGACTTCTTGCATACACGAAATTACAAATGTCAGTGCAAAAAAACAACTAAAAATTAGAAAATGTGAACAAACTCTCAATTATGTTAATAACAAACTGATATTAATAAAAAACGCAACTCAGCCAAAATGCAATCAGTAGCGGAAATATAGAAAATATAGTGAACATTATCTTTTTAACATTTTGGCGTTTCTAATAAAGCTCTTCTAAGCTGATGCCGCATTCATAGTACGAAAACAGACTAAATGTAATACGATAGCAGAAAAGATTGTTTTAACAGTAACTGTCGATATGGTTTATAGTAACTAGAGTAACTGAAGCTAGACAGTTCTTTTCTATATCATCTTCAGATGATAGTGTAGAGGCCCACAATTAACAAAAAAAACCAAAAAGGAAATATTCCAGAAGTTGGATGAAAATATGAATATTTATTGCGCTAAATGTTATTGATTTAGTTGTTTCTTGGACAGCTTCCGGTGGTTGTAAACCTGGTTAAGTGGAGTGCCGGGCAAGTATAGGTGTCTGCACTGCCGACTGCCACTTGTAGTTTGTCGCTAAGTGTCTCTATTTTGACCTTCGTTAAGCTGAAAGAGAAACCTAGATCCTAAATATTCGTCGTAAACTGTCAATGTTTCATCCACCTCGTAGACTATTTGAAGGAGCTGAGTAGTATTCAGAATCGCTCAAAAATCAATCGCGGTTATGATGTACTTTAGCGACGCAGCAGCGACATCTAATAACCCAGTACTGGCTTAATTGTCGATTCTGGTATCGACTTCTATGCTTAAATTGCCACCATTTTGCAATATCGTCTAAACATTAAGCAAAAATCTTGGACAAACACGCCACCACCCAGAAGCCCTCCATTCTGCTTTGAAATTGTTTCCTTATTTCTAACGTAGGCAAAATATTTTATAAACGGCAATTATTCATTTTAAAATTATATTGTCCCCCTAATTTTATTACAGGAGAAAGCATATTTACGGTCCGCAACAAGCCTAGAAGGGTGCTCAAATGAGTTCAGAAGGATGGAAGGGAATTTTTAGCCTGAATGCAGATGCTCGTTTGCGAAAATCAAAGCAAAAGTGTACCTTAAGGTACAGGGAGATATCCCTGCAATTTATCATGATGTTTGGCGTCGGGAAGGGTAATCAGCTCCAGGATATGACCTACTTTGAGTCTTACTTCAAGAATTCGCTTTACAAATGCCTTAAACAGCGTTAAATTGGACAATTGTATTAAGATAACATATATTAATCAACATTTATGGCTAGGCATCGTTGACAGCTGGGACCACTACAAGCAAACCAAGGGATTTTGTTCTACTTGTGAAATTACTTCTAGGGGTAAGGAAATACTAACACGTGTTCGTCTGTGGTAGAATTCTACAGGCGTGAGGCGTACTGCATTCCCCAAAGAATGCATTTAAAACTTAGCTCCGTCTGAAGCGCCCAATTCTCAAATATTTCATTACATTCGTTGCTTAACTTAATACAACCTATTCAAAATGGCAGCAAGTTACAGCATGCATTGCTTAATTAAGAAAACAAGTTTAGCTTAGCTGTATGCAGTAATTATCTGGCGGCAATAGATTTAATTAAGAACCGGAAAGTTACGTCGATAGAAGAAGAGATTTCTTAGGCCTGCGTCGGCGGAAGCGTTGCTATACAGAATCCTTGTGGGACGGTTGATGGTGGGAGTTCCTCAAGTATCTGGCCAGAAATTGAAGTAAAATTTCACTCGACTACAACGAAAGGATTAATAGATATTTCTTTGAGAGGTATTAAATCCGACGATGTCTAAATTGCCGTAAAGAGACGTCTATGCAACCAAAATGGTTGCCGTATCGTACGGAACGATACATTTAAACCAGGCACCCTGTGTGCCTCACGGTAGCTACCTGAATGACTACTTTACCCGGCGTGAAGAAATCCAACTTGTTAGCACGTGCTTAAAAAGGCAGTGTCAATTTGTAACCTGATGACAATATTTTTAATAGTAATAGTGTATAGGAATTAATTTTCTGGTTTCACCATAAAATTTCCTAATTATATAATACGCTGTCGTCTGGTGTAGTTCATACTGTTAAAAATATGTTTCTTTAAGTGCATTTCAGAATTTTAAAGTTGGTAATATGCATAACCAGGTTTAATAGTAAACTGTAATTCAACTGTTCCCCATATTATCATATTTCTTTACTAAATATCTTTTTAATTAAGTATAAAAGTTTTTGCAACTCCAATTCAAGCACTTGTACTATTACCAAGAAGTAACTTACAACTTTTTCCTGCATAATTTTTACTCAATTACTTTAGTCATGTATTTTATTTTTGCCATATGTAGTGCAGGTACCAAGGTCCGATTTAGAACTCAAATTTACAGACATAAAACGCATTAGATATAAAGTTTCTATTTGTCTAT
>CALNHX010012868.1:0-21807 GCA_940337035.1 Agriotes lineatus
TCAAAATAATAAAAATATGTATCATACGGGGGTAATACAAAATTTTCCAAAAAAGAATCAAAATTCGAATAGGAGGCCGTGACTGTGTATTTGAGCATAACTTTTAATTCTAAACAACTTTTCTCAATAAAATTTTGCTATATTTTTGAAATAAGGTAACTTTGTTCTTGAACGAATTTCATATTTTTTGTCCTGCCCTGTATATTGTTTGACTTGAAGCCATTCTAAGGACATCTGATATGGTTATCGAACATGCACTAACTTTTGGCAATATTTAAATTTCGATTGTACAACTAATAAAAAAATTTCCCATTTGTTGCACACTTAATGGACCACACTGTATATTGCTATAGGCCATTCAGTAAACACAAAAACATTAAAAAAAATTGAAGTTGGCATACATGTAAAATTGTTGTGCTAGGGATTCTCTATTTTGTTTTGCACAGGTTTCCACACCTGCATAAAGTTGATTCGAATTTAAAAATGACAATTAATAAATCTCATTATTTCAGTGTCAAAGTATATATTATTCTGGAAATTCTTGCCTGAAGTTTTATAAAATGTAATAACAATACCTATTAATAAATTCTACATCAATAGTATCCAACATAGTATTTGTTTAACATCCTTAAAAGTAGTTATGACAGATACTAATTAAATGTCACACTCTTAACCTATTTGTTTTAGTAACTTTTTGTAAGTACATTCCTAGACAAAAGATGCATTTTGGGAGTACACTCATACACTCATAAAATTTTAGAAATCAAAGGCCACTTTGTGTTTTTATGTTTAGTGAACAGACTATAGTAGGGCCTCGGAATGCCCGAAAACATTACGGCGCCGACATAGTTTCACTTAAGCTTGGGTTTCCTAGGAAGCGGTGCCGTCATTTAACGGCCGTAAAAATACGGTGGGTGACGTCACGAAAAACGGTGTCGTGTATAATAAGCGAAGTGTTTTCCAAAAGAGCGGTAGCGCACACCGAACGTAATAAAGCGGTGCCGTCTCATTTGAAGCGGTGGGCCAGTACGGTAGAAACAGTTTAGCAACGTTTTTTTGACGGTGTGACTAGTGCATAGCGGCGAATGTAGTTTTATAATATTTAAATTATTTTCAAAAAATATGGTGTTTTCTGCCTTGAGATTGTTCAGTTAGCTAAAAATAACACACTCTAAAAAATCTCATAGAAATCTTACTTAATTTCCGAAAATATCACTTTTTGGATTTTGAGAATTTCGAAAAACTTCATTTTCTAAACAAGTAAAAATTATTCGGTATATATGATAGGGGCTAAATAGGTTTTTAGACAAGCAAAAAATATTGACGTAAAAAGGTTTTCTGAAAATTCAAAATAAGAAATTTTTTCCATATGCCGACTTTTTAGCGGATACTGTATATTATAGCTAAAAAGACATCACATTGTGTGTAATTCAGTGTACTTACCTCACATGTATACATAACTTTTTTTCTGGACATATAGGCTTTTTGTGTCTATTATATGGTTTAGAAGGTAAGTCATTTCTTATGCGATTCAGTACATAATCAAACAATACTGGCGAAAGTATTGTCTGAATTTTTCGTCATCGCAGTGCAGATGGCGACGCACAAACGATGGTTTTCGTTTTCTGATTACTCCTATCTTCCAAATATACTAATAATGCTAGGTCTAGATCAGGGATGAACACCCGCGGCCCGCGGGCCGCTTGCGGCCTACCACACTTTCTTGTACGACCCTTCAAAGATTTTACATTTTGACTTTTAAAAATTCCTACAGTGTCCCGCAGCCTCATTGTACCCTATTTCTCATTAAATTATCATTTTCCACATATATATTTCGCCGTCTTTTTAATAGTATTTCTATTAATGAGTGTTTTATTTTTGTATATTTTATACTAGGTGTATTTTATTAATAAAGAGATATTTGAGTTCATCATTCAGTGTTATCATAAGTTTCTTACATGCGGCCAGCACAACATTTTTAAGTTTGTAGCTGGCCCGTTGTAAAAAAAGGTTGCTCATCCCTGGTCTAGATCGTCCATTTTCTACGACTGTACGTCACACCACTTGAGTGAAAACTGACGCTAGGAAACCATAGCTTCGTCACACCGTTTAAGACGGCCGCATAAAGACGCCGCCGCATAACGACATCTTACGGGCGCTATATAACGGCACCGCTTTTTTTAGGAAACCAAAGCTTTTGAGTATAACGCGTCTCGTGCGCATGCGTGAGAATTCGAACTCCGCCTTTAGAAGCGAATTTTAAACTTGGTTGGTTCACTTCCCCACCGCGCGGACGACGCGCTTTCGCACAGCTCACCATTATACATTGAAGAGTTGGTTGTCTGTCTCACTTCCTTCGTGAGTTTCCCACTCATAGCCGCTAGCAATTTAGTAAGTATAGATATATGCTTTTTTAGACGACCACGTATGAAAGTAACATTATCGCGATAGCAGCCTACTACAGAAAGTTGACAATTTCATACACTAGCACGATATTATATCGTGCTAGTCATATCGTAACGGCATCGGCACAAAGATATTCACATCACGGCCTGCTTAATTGTGTGACAAACGTCGCTTTGACGTTTATCACACAATTAAGCAGACCGTGATTCAAATAATACACACGCTTTTGCTTTATTCGTTGCGCTGCTTCCAACAAGCTCTATTTTTTTTTATAATTGTATCAATAATAATATAACGATCAATTTTGCAAACGAAATAAAAACAATTTTTAAAAATAGAATTTACTTTGAGTGGTCGTCTAAAAAATAGTGTTCATAACTCGCCCGAAAGTGCAAATATCTGTGCTCGTGTTTTAGATCCACTCGGGCTTCGCTTCGCTACGCCCTCGTTTGTCTAATCAACACTCGCACGATATTTGCTACTTTCGACGCTTGTCATGAAAATAACTATTAATACTAAAAGCTGTCATTGGATTGACGTTTCCTTTATTGGTATGATTACAGAAGGTATATGTTGCTAGGCAACCACTTTTAATTCGTAGGTTGAAAGTACTTTTACGTACAAGGATCAATATTTCAGTGTTAAGTCGAGTATACAAAACAAAACATTAGGTACTTTTCTAAAAATAGGTTCATCTACACATCTACACATTACATTTTTGGTTTTATTAATAAACGTAATTAACATTTTCAGCGTTAGCCGAGTATAAAAAAACAAAGCATTACTTTTATTAGAATAATAAGTTCATCTACACATCTAAACATTAATTGTTGATTTAAAAAATAATATGTAATCAACATTTTCAGCGTTAAGTCTAATTCTGCGCTCTCTAAAATTCGCCCAGCTGTAGAAAATACTCTTCGCTTGTAGCGGAACTTGCCGATATGTTAAAAATTCTCAAGTTTTTTTAACAGTGGCGTATTTACACTGTTTTTCCAATATCCTAAAATGTCATCTACGTTTCCGATTTTTAATTTAACATACTAATTAGTTCTATTTCGACATCATCCTAATTACATGTGTCATCGTCAGAGCTATCTCTAATTGTAGAAAGATAAGAATCTGATGCTGATGTACCAGTTTTGAGTCGTTTGCTATGTATTCATCATTATCATCTATAATTTTATTTGCATTATAATCTTCTCTTTATGTGAAGATATGAACTTTAAGATTTATAATTAGGGTCCCAAAATAAAACCACATAATGTAACTAGTTTGGCACAATTTGTGATTTAATTAATTTAAAAGTTGCTGCACCCTGCAGTTTTTTTATTCGTTACTAAATATTTAACGTGAAATTAACGTGAAACGTGAATCACGCCTTGGAAATTTTCACTCACGTTCACGTCACGATTTTCAAATAATAGTCACGTTCACGACGTGACACGCCGTGACACGACGTGACACGACTGTTTTAACGTCACGCGCCCATCCCTACCCCGTATTACAAGTGCAAACAATGAGGGAGAGCAATTTTTCAGGATCAGCTGCCTTTGTGGTTGCAACTGGACGCAAATAACCACCAATCCTTTTCCACCCCCATTTTAGTGAATCTTTATTGACATTGAGCCATTGCTGCACTTGATGGTAAACTCTATAAGAGTGTTGTTGTCCAGCTGCTAAAGTGGGAGAAAGTACAGCCAACCTCAAATTTGTGTGTACAGGCTCCTTTGCGATGGTCTGGAAGTAACATTGAAGGCGCAGAGTTGTTACGGTATTAAAAGAACTTTACGACACCCACCCAAGGTGAGCATCGCACCACGGAATCAGTCCTGAAAAACTGGCACACTTGCCCTGAAATCGGTTCGAAATAGGCTAATAGGCCACGGCTGGAACGCTCAGGGAGTCGGGCGTGAGTCACACGATACGTTCTGGGCAAGCGTGTTGCGGCATAATATATATGTATAGACTATGTCGAAATTATGAGGGCGCCACCAAGCCCTGTCTTAACCCGGCTAACCGGGCCTGGACGGTTAGACGGGAGCGAAGCACGCAAAATACTCCGCCGATAGGATTACTCAAGAATTGCAAGGTCAAATAACAATTTCGGGATTGCCTTATGCAAGGATTGTAATTAGGTGTCAATCCGACCGCGACTACGCAGCTGTCTCACCCACCTGTACGCTCAAAGCTCCCTCGTTCCGTCGCACAATAATCAGTACAATGAAGGGGGCGTTTATCTGTAACAGAGCATGCACAAGTCGAAACAAAACAATAGTTCCCTTAGCTAACAAATCATGTATTGACTAACGGGTTACAATGGGGCAGCAGAGTGCGTCGCCCTATATCTATAACTAGATTATAACTAAGGACACCAGCTGGCGCGCGCGCTCTAAACCTAGCGACAGATGTTGAACAGTAATGAACAAATTAGCTCTCGCAACATGGACAGTCTGCAAGTCTGAATGAATGCACCAATACGCTGGCGCGACGCCTTATGCAGCGAACAGCAAAGATCAAATTAGCACTCGCGACATGGACAGTCTGCAAGTCTGAATGAATGCACCAATACGCTGGCGCGACGCCTTATGCAGCGAACAGCAAAGATCAAATTAGCACTCGCGACATGGACAGTCTGCAATTCTGAAGGAATGCACAAATATGCTGGCGCGACGCCTTATGCAGCGAACAGCAAAGATCAAATTAGCACTCGCGACATGGACAAATATGACGACAGTGCCTGTAGGCACCAGAGATGTGACGGCTCGCTCGCGTTCACAGCGGTAATCAGTTCAAAGACACATACCTTGATATGTAGGCGGTTAGGGAGCCTGGTACAGTCGAGTTGCGACAGGCTGCAGTCTTAGGTGGCAGGTACCTTCGATGTTCGACGGCTATAGGGATGAGTGCACATCCGCCACAATGGCGACGTGAAGCGCGTCAGGACGCGTACGACGGGACGACGAAAAATGGGCCACTTTCGTTCTGCGGGACAGATCCTCGTAGGTTGAGATGAAGGGGGCACGACCCCTTACTTACGGAAGCAGAAACTGGGCTCAAAAACACCCACACTACGCCGAAGACAATTCGAAACTCCGACTCACAACCACCACACGAGCGTTCTCTGCAACGGACTGCCGTTAACTGCCCAGAGGGAAGCGCTGGCAAAGGTCACCTTGGTCGTGTCCCCACGTGACTAAACCTTGGCAGCCAATCGCGGGGCGATAAAATGAAACAACTTAATGCCGGCACCAATGGTATCACGCCTCAGCGGCGTGCTTTCTAGAAGATTCGGAATTCCTGCGGGCGATACGCTCGGCTGCCACAGCGCCATCAGAGGGGAGCTCTAACCGACGAGAAATGCTGCGTTTGGGGTCAAATATGTGCAAAATCGTGATTCTGGAATTAGGCGATGGAGCCAAATAAAGAACTAAAAGGGTTTAGCATACGGGCACGCTGCCCTAAAGCCTAGGCGGCTATTTAAAATACCAAAATGACCTAACAGAGTATCCAAATTATCTGCATTTGTTGATGCAAATATCGAAAGGAAGAAATGGTTCCAGCATCAGCTAGCGCATCTGGGTCTGCATTTGGGTTGTTAAAAGTCAACAACTTTGTCTAAGGCTCCTTGTCACTTTGCACTTTTTCAGAAGGCGTTATTTTTCCCTTTCTATAAATTGAAGAAACGGTATTACATCCGGCGAAAGTGTAAGCTGTCAAGAGAACATCCTTCATTTCCCCTATACCACGCTGTATGCACCAGTGCAGTAAACTTTTTCTTCTTGGTTACCTTTCTTCGGTACAGTCATCTTCAACTGTTTGTTGGCTGGAGCATGAACAACCAACAAGATTAATAAATCGGTGTCATTTCCAATTACGGTAGCCTCTGTTTCCTTCTTTAATTCGTCAATTGCTGTAAAAACGATCTTGATGTCAGCACAACCTTCTGCCTGAATCACTTTGCAGCCAGCTTGCTGTTGTGTACAGTGATTAGAGCAATCAGTTGCATCTTGTTTTTAGTATTAGTTAGAAATGTTGCTTGTCCAAGAGTGACATTAATTCAATCTTCCACTTTAACTTCAACATGTGTAGTAGGGGATGATCTGCGCAAACGTACTACTATGTCGTCTGTGGTGTTGGGTGCTTCACCATAACCATCTCGCCTCCCCACTTCCTTGAATCCTTTATATAATACACTTGGAGCCAATATTACGAGTTCATAGGCGTAATTTTTGAATTTTTGCCAAACAGAAAAAGTTACATTCTTACCCCCTCTATATCTCCGTAATCCTTTACTGGACTGAAAAAATGCATAAGACCATTTTTATTGTAAATTAGATGTAGATTAATTTTGTATAAGGTAACGTTCACAGGTAACGAGTTATTTGCAAAAAACTGTTAAAACCTACCATTTTACCAGCTTTGTGAAGTCATAGCTCCTCACTCCACAGGCTAAGAAAGCGACAACAGGAGTTTTTCTACTGAGGAAACACCACTAATTATGATGGTATCACTTGTCGGTATAAACCTACTCAGTCCCACGAAAATAATTATTAATTCTCTTGGCCTCCCTAATATTTAGGCTTATTTGCCCGATTTCACCCCCTTAAGGGGTTGATTTTCTGAAAATCACGAAATACGTGTTTGCTTATTTGTTTTTAGGAGTACTCCTACGAAGTTGGAATGTCTATTTAATATTATTTCTCCATACAAAATTGGAACCCCCAGTTTACCTTTTTAGGGGTTGAATTTCGAAATATCCTTCCTTATTCCTTGTATACATCATAAACAGAACCTCTGTGCAAAATTTTAGCTTTTTAGGTCCAAGGGTTTGGGCTGGGCGTTGATGAGTGAGTCGGGACTTTCAGTTTTATATAGAGAGATTTTTCTTACTGCGAACTAGGGATGTTCCGAATATACAAAAATTCGTATTCGCGAATACGAATAGCGAATACAAATACTCTTATGAATATTCGCGAATACGAATACGAATACGAATACATGACCTAGAGTGAATAATATCAACATCAACATCGTTTTTGTACTCGCTGCAAATTTTAGAAATAATATGGAAAATAGTTTTGTTTTTTATTTAATGTTATAGAATGGTTAATATTTGAGGCGTATAGATGCAAAGTGCGACATGTCACACATTTTACGAAAATGAGTTAAACACATCACTGGATTCTACATAAAAGCCTGCATCTGTTAAAATTTATTTCAGCTGCAAATCCGATATGGAACACGACAATTCGCTTTTAAAAGTGCTTCAAATGCAAAGTGCGACAAGTCCATTCACAATTTTTGTGCAAAGTGTGACATGTTCACGTGAGCCAATAAGATATCAAAATCAGATCACATGGTCATCCTTACGTGGTAGAACACTCATGCTATGTCATGCATATTATGCAGTGCTGTTATTCAAGCAGGTAGTGAAGTGATTAACAAAAATGGCAGCTAATTCGTTTAATGTAAACATTAAACAGTGTGTCGGGAACAAAGTTATTGGGGAAAGTAAAGGGATCTGTAAAAAGTTAAAAACACTAAGTTAATGGGCCCTAAAGAACTGGGTGTCGGAATACCATTAAAACCTGATAAAATAAAAAGCATAACATGTCTACTGACGTCTCATTATGGTTCCGAATGGAATCAAGAAGAATCACTGTATTATTTTACAACATTGTTCGAAAAGAATAACAGTAATAACTATAGTTTAGATGCTACACAAGCAGGAACAAGTCAAGAGGAAGTTGAAGAAGCTCACGCAAATATGAATTTTTGAAGAAGTATGAAAATTGTTAGTTATTTATTTTGTTTATCTTTAGAATTAGCAACTGTATAATAAATTCCTTTATAATTCAAGTTTTTTTCTATAATCTAGTGCAATAAAGTGTATTAAAAAAAATAAAAGGTTACTACTTAAAAGCAATATGCTACATGTCCAAAATTGTTTTTGGTTTTTCTCAAAAACTATAGATTATAAATTTTTCAAATTTCGCATGACCTATCCTAAACACGTTTGCAAGTAACGAAAAAAAATTGCAGAGTTGTCTCGCAAATTTAGCATGATAATAGTTTTTCGTGTTTTTCTCAAAATTCGTTCATTTGGACATGTCGCACTTTGCATCTATACGCCTCATTTAAAAAAATGTTTTATTTAATGTATGAATACCTGTTTTATTAAAATTCTTATCTATACTTCTATAATTTTAATGTCAAATACTCGTATAATATTCGTGTTAATTTTGGCGAATACGATTACGAATACAAATATTTAAAATATAGCGAATACTCGCGAATACGAATACGAATACGAGTATTCGGAACATCCCTACTACGAACACGGCAGACGATATGTCGAATTTACAAATGCCGAGAATTTAACTTTGACAGTTCGCGTATTTTATCAGTAATAATGTATTAAGGGCAAATGCTTTTGCCGGTAAAAATGTTTTACGAAAGTATTTTTTTTTTTTTTATTTGGAATTATAGCGCATCGACTGCATAGGTCATTAGCGCTTGATACTATAAATTATTATAATAAGTGATACAATTGTATAGATTTAAGAAACTGTAATATAGTGTCCGTGTTTTCTTGCTTATTTTCCAAAGCCTCTTGCATGGAATCCGGTATGTGGTACTGGGATCTCTGTGCAGTATATTTTGTACATTCCGTGATTATGTGTTTTATGGTTATTTGTTTGTTGCATGTGTCACACATTGTAGGGTTTGATCTTTGAAGAAGAAAGTTGTGGGTCAATTGGCTATGTCCAATTCGAATTCGGGTAAGAACGACATTTTCTTTTCTGTTAAGTTGGTTATGATCATTGCTTGGTTTTACTGATCTTTTTATGTTTTGGAGTTTATTGCCTTGCTCTTCTTCCCATTGGTTTTGCCACTTTTTTAAACAATGGTCTTTGCACATACTTTTATGATCATTCGGCATGATTATGTTGATGTTTGTAGCTTCTGGGGATTGTACTGCTTCGCGGGCTCTTCGGTCTGCAAGTTCATTACCTTTTATTCCAATATGAGATGGTATCCACACTATCACCACTGATTTGTTTTCACTATTGATTTTTGATACGAGTTGGATGATTTCTTCTATTAAAAAGTTTGTGGACGATATATCCAGTAAGGCTTTTACGGCACTGAGCGAGTCGGTAAGGATTAGAAATTTTGAAGCTTCTTTGTTTTCTTTCACGAATTTCATTGCTTGTAAAATTGCAGTTACCTCTGCTGTAAATATGCTGCTTAATGAAGGTAGCTTGAATTTGAAGTGCTGGGATGGCGTTACAACGGCAGCTCCCACTCCATCCTCCGTTTTTGAAGCGTCGGTATAAATTTTTTTAAACTGGTGGTACTTGTTACACATTTCATTAAATTCTGATGGAAATATTGTCGGGTTTGTTTCACTTTTCAGTAGAGCTGTAAGTGTTAAATCAACTGATGGCGGATGTAACACCCAGGGTGGAAGATGGCTTGGTTTTTGTTTAGGAACTTGATTAAAGTTAACTTCCAAATTTGTTAATGCTTTGTTTAATCTGTGACTGAAGTTTGGGGATAATTTTGGTTTGGATTGGAAAAGCGCTTTGAAATTATGGGAGAAGATAAGATTATGAACCGGATTTTCAGGATGGGCAGAGATGTTGACAGCATAATGTAGTGTTAGTTGTTGTCTTCTAATATTTAAGGGGGGTTCTCCGGCCTCACATAAAATGCTGGAGGTTGGGCTAGTTCGGAATGCTCCTATAGACATTCTTACTGCTGCATGGTGGATTGGATCAATTAGTTTAAGCGTATGCGGTTTCGCTGATGCGTATGCAATGGCACCATAATCAATCTTTGATCGTATAATTGCTTTGTATAAATTAAGCAGTATTCTCTTATCGGCTCCCCAGTTTGTATTTGAGATAGTTTTTAGTATGTTTAGTCGTCGGTTACAATCACTTTTTAGGTATTTGAGGTGTGGTGCCCAAGAGAGTCTATTGTCAAAAATTATACCTAAAATTTTTATATTATCCACATAACTAATTATGGTGTTGTTTAATAGTAATGATGGGCTATCTACTGATTTATGAAATCGATGGAAGTGTATACATTTTGTTTTAGATGGTGAGAATTTAAATCCAGCGCGTTCGGACCATTGCGTTATTTCGTTTATTGTGTTTTGGAGGAGGTTTCGGATTGACATTAGGTTCTTGCCTTTGACGTAAACGGTCATATCATCTGCGTAAAGTGTTGCGTTAACTGGTGGTTTAATAATGTTTACTATATCGTTCATAGCAACCAGGAAAAGAGTGGAGCTGAGGACTGATCCTTGAGGAACTCCATTGTTTTGAACAAAGGAGGAAGATTGGAGTCCATTTATTTTTACTCGAAAAGAGCGTTGTTGGAGGAAATTTGTTATAAATGCAAGGATGAGTCCTTTGATGCCCCAGCCATGTAAAATCTGAACTATTCTATGTTTCCATATCATGTCATAGGCTTTCTCAAGGTCAAAGCAGATAGCGACAAGATGTTGTTTATTGGCAAAAGCTAGATTGATTTCACTCTCTAAAGTAACTATGCAGTCGTTTGTTGATCGGTTTTTCCTAAAACCGCTTTGAACTGTGTTGAGAAGGTTATTATTTTCAAGATGCCACATTAACCTTCTGTTTTATAATTTTTTCGAGCAATTTACACATCGTACATGTGAGGGAGATAGGACGATAATTTAATGGATTAGTCTTATCCTTTCCAGGTTTGGCTATCGGTACTATTAGCGCTTGAAGCCATTGCTTGGGAAACATCTGTTTAGTCCAAATTTGATTGTAAATTTTGAGTAGATGCGTTTTTCCACTAACGGGTAGATTTTGTAGAAATAGAAAAGGTATATTATCAGGTCCCGGACTGGAATTTTTACAATGTTTAAGGGCAAAATTAAGCTCTGTATAACTGATGTCGTTATTTATAGTGTTATCATCATCTTCATTTTCTATGGGCTTTTTCTCTTCTTCTTCCTTGTATTTTCGAAATGTATCATGGAGATTACTATTACTTGAATTTTTTTGAAATGTGCTCCCTAATAGGTCCGCTATTTCTAGTGGAGTTGATATTGTGGTGTTCTGTTTTGTCAACGTTGTTATTAGAGGTTTATAGCTTGAACCTTTAATTCTCCTTATCTTGTCCCATATCTGTGTCATAGGTGTGTTACGAGACATAGAAGATACGTAGTCACTCCATGATTTTCTTTTGCTCTGTTTGACTATCATTCTAGCTTTGGCTCTAAGCTTTTTGAAAGTAATTACATTTACTAATTTACACCAGTTACAATTATTCAGTAATAATGTATTAAGGGCCAATGATTTTTCCAGTAAAAATGTTTTACGAAAGTATTTTGTAAGGCGAGGGAATTTGTCAAAGTTAGTTTGTCGAGGGGCATTGCCAAAAAAACAACAAATCGTGAGTAAAACATTTGCCGAGCAAAATCATGAGCCCAAAATACATTTTGTAGACTATTTCCCAAATATCGGTTCATTTTGACATTTATACCGATGCGCAATGACAGTTTAAATGACGTTTCTTAAATACCACCTTGATTAAAGCAACATATTTGGTGGTTGCCGTGGATGCAAGTGGCAAAAGAAACTGACAAAATCCCAAGGGAAAATTTCGATTTTTTGCCACTACAAAATCACACGATTGGTTGAATTTTGAAAAAGCATGGCTTTTCATTGGATAATAAGAGATGTGGGAAATAGTCAGTAAATAATATCTGCTGTCATTTCTATCTTAAAATCGATAACTACGAAGCAACGGATCAGTGCAAATTGTAAAATGGTATTATCAGGGTCCAACGGTCCGGAAAATTAAAAATTCTTTCACATTTGAAAATAGGCGTTCTTTATCGTTATCAACGTTACATGGAGTTATTTCAAATTTTAGAAACTTTGGATGTGTTTCTCCCCAAAAGCACAAAAGCCCTAATGTTCCCAATGAAGACAGGTATTTAAAAGAGGTTTGTATTACCGCTAATGACTATCCAGACTATTTATTTAAATAAATTGCAGAACTAGTAGATTTAGCTGCGACATTCTTCCGTTGGCCATTTCAGAAGTATGGAATTTTGTGAAACTGTGACAGATATGCCTAAAACTTCCTCTGAAAAGTCGTTTTCACTACAACTAACGATTTGAAGAACTGCGTTTAAAAATTAAAAGGGTTGTTCAGAGTACTAGCACTAATACGTTTCTATGATCGCTTAGGATATTGTTAACGCAAGAAGGCAGGCTCTTTGAACAAGAGCTAATTTAAACTTCTTGAATTTTGTTGTTTGAAATAAAAATAGTTTTATTTTTGTTTGCATCTTTTTTTACTGAGTTAGTTTGTTCGGAAGAAATTATTTCTTTCTTCAGAATGCGTTTTACTTTAAGAACTACCTTCTTTTACTGTACTGTTAATCTCTAAAAATCCTGTTTTCAACTCTGAATTTATCACCTGAATTAATCACAAAATAACAGTACCTCATACATTCTATCTGTGATATAATAATTAATTTAAAAAAATTACACTAGGTGTCTGCGTTGAACAATTGCTTAAACAATCAACGCAGACGACCCGTGGATTAATATCAGAGTACCTTAGACCGACTGCCCATCGGTCTTGGCGTATTTTTAGGCAATCGTAAATTCGTCTTGATTTACTCGTGTTCGCAGTTCATGAATTTTCACTGTACATATATAGATTAAACTTTTGCAAAACTTTAACGGTCTACTAGCATATTTTCCATTGCCAAAGCTGCAGCGTGGTAAACTGTGGTATGCTGTGCCGCTCGACCACAATCTCCCCCCACAATGGAATTTTTCGCCTGGTCAATAATTCCTTCCAGATAGATGAGCCTTTGCTCTTGAATTCCAGGAGCTACGACTTGAGGTACTCTGAGATTACACTTTACGAAAGATTTTATCTTTGACCATATTGTCTCAATAGGATTAAGCATAAGCGAATATGGTGCTAGACGCAACAGTGTTACTTCAGTACCATCAAACACGGTTGCTAATCTGGAGTGCCATGGTGTATTATCGCACACTACCACTAAGTCGTTTAGTTTATTGCCCATCTCTTGCCAACGATGCAAAAGGCTCGCTACCCAAGCATTTGCTGACACAACTGTGAATGAATCCCTACTTCTCTCCATCGCCACAATGCCTACTGCTGAAATCGCTCCAATTAGATGAACATTTGGGCCTCTTCCTGACGGCATTTGCTGAACGGCTCTCGAACCAGCAAGAGCGCGACCCTTAGTTCGTCGACCCTGTTAAATATGCCTGTTTAAAATTTGCACATATTCCGCCATCTTGCGTTTATTTTCAACTGAATTGATCGTCGTTGGTTCGCGATGTACCTGCTTTAGCGTAAACAATCTACCTTCCAAATAGTTTTCAATTGTAGATATACCGACTTCTGTGTGGAAGTTCTGTCTTATCCTTTCTTGTATTGTTTTAAGCGTAGTGTGACATTCAGCTTCTATCCATGAAATTACTGTATCTATTTCTTCTTCCGTTAAAATTTTAGACTTTTCTAGGCCGTCCAGATCGAATCTAGTGGAATGCTGTTTTGTATTTTATCCCTAACGTACCTGCCAAAGCTACCCAGTCATCTGCTCTGTTGGCGCAATCTACAATTCTTCTTCTGTCTTCTTCAGAGTGTTGTTTGTAATGTTTTCGCAGAACAGGCTCTGTTCCTGCTATCACTGTTCGGCACAAGGGACAATTGACTTGTGATGCATTGCCGAGTTCAAAACACTCTGTGTGAAATAAATGGCGACACGGAAGTGTACGTAATATTGAATGCCGTGTCATAGATACACGACAAATTCCGCAATTATCTGTCAATGCCATACCTATTAAACTTTATCACTTTGACAATTATAATATACAAGCACATAAACCAAAACAGTTAGTTGTCATGACTACGAAACTTTTTAAGGACATGGCAACTATGTGTAATAATATGTTGTTGATTCAAGAGTTTACCTTTTAAGTTCTGAATTACAGTTGATGTTTTCTGAATTACACCTGGCGCTTTCTGAATTACAATTGATCAATCTGAATTACATGTGAGCTTTTCTGAAATTCATTTGATTAATCTAAATTACAATTGACGCTTTCTGAATTACATCTGACGTTTTCTGAATTACACCTGACGCTTTCCGAATTACAATTGATCAATCTGAATTACATGTGACCATTTCTGAAATTCATTTGATTAATCTGAAATACATTTGTCGCTTTCTGAATGACAATTGATGTTTTCTGAATTACAACGGGAAAAGGTGTAGACTGTTTGGGGGTGGTTGTAAATCATTGATCCTAACTAAACTATCAGTACGCTTTTAATGACAAACTAAGTAAATAATGTTTCATAAAAACAAAAAGATTATTTATTTTTTTGCCTTGTGGTAACTTGATCAATTGATTGTATCTTGCTGAAATTTTCATCGTTTCTTAGTACGAATAAAACACATTTTTTCTGAAAATTTGATTCAAATTTACCAACGTTTACTGGGTGTTCATTTACTTATGGCGGCCAGTATATATCAAACAAGTAGAGACACTCATTCCAAATGTTGAAACCTGTCTAGAGTGCCTGGGACAGTAACTCGGGGGGTATTTCTAAGCTTGAATATCAGATGGCAGCTCAAAATTCTACCAATCAGAGCCAGGTACTAGCTCTGCTACCAATCATATGTGATCATAGATATATAAGTAGATGTGATAAAGTGGTGGCGCCATCTGTTAGTACCATCGGAAAGTACCCCCCCCCCCCCCAAGAGCCGTTTACGGTCATCCAAATCGGTATTTTGACATTAAAGGAACCGACAGTGAGTGTCTCTACTTGTTTGATTTATGTACGCTGGTTATAGTAGGAGAGCTGGTGAAATTTTTTAGTGATCATTTAGTTTGTAGGTTGTAGGTATATGTCAAATTTAAAGTTAGCAGGTTAGCTTTTGCGTTAGTCTGTGTCAAAAATGACGGAAAACCTAACCTGCTAACCTCGAATTTGACATAACTTACACTATAAAAAATCCACAAGGGCGGCTGTGGAAATTGAAACGTATGAATAATATGTTGGTGGCACTGTAAGTCTATGTCAAATTCGAGGTTAGCAGGTTAGGTTTTTCGTCATTTCTGACACAGACTGACGCAAAAGCTAACTTGCTAACCTCGAATTTGACATATACTTACAGCGAAAATTGGGGGTGTTGTGCCTCCCTCCGATACCGCTATCAAGGAGAATCCTTACAGATGACACTTATACATGCCTCCAGCAACATTCTTTCAAAAAATAGGCCTTAACTAAATGATCACTAAAAAATGTCACCAGCTCTTAGACTATTAGGGTAATTCACCATTTTATCCGAACTAATAACTTAATAACAACCACTAATAACAAATCTTAAACTTGATTGGTCAAATTTACTGAAATGCCAATTTGACACTTTCTTAAATGTCAAGGGCAACTTGCCTATTATTTTTGTATTATTCGGTAGCTCTCAATAGTTGCTACGAAAATTACTGGACATTAAAAGGAAAAATTAAGAAGCCGTAATTTCTATTTTACATTTATTTTAAATATATTTTTTTAACTAAATGTGGTTCAGTTAACTCAAATAACTCCAATTTAAATTTAAAACATAAATTACCCACATGATTTTCGAACAACTACTTCTTATTTAACTCAGCTTTAACTCGTTGTAACTTTTTAGTTATTGAGATTTTCTAAATATTTTATCTATTAATAAAAACTTAGTTGTATTATTTTACAGCTGTTTCATTAGTTATATCATATGTAGAAAAACTTTTGGCAGCTAATTTTTACATTTATTATAACAACAACATATGTGTAAAAATATATTTCGACTTTCGTCTTTTTCAGTTTACTTGAATATAAAATCTTTGTAATTAAAAAGTTCCAAGTTTCAAAAAGTTATTTCCTTATTTTAACAATCCTTGTTAAGTTCTAAAAATTGTTTGTTTTTTTATCAGAAATATTGTTAGGCTATTATACGTTTTTTCTGTTTATTTAATTCTATTTTCTGTTGTAGAAATTAGATGATTTATTACTACTCCTTGCTAGGAAATGAAATTTTGAATTTGATACATGCAGCTTACGATTGCTTGCTAAATATGGAAAATTTGCCTGCTGCACAATTCCTCGTTTGGATTTTTTCTTTTAATTCTCTTAGTTGTAAAAATAGATGATGTATCAAATACTACTTGTTAAGAATATGAATTATAAAATTTGTTATGTTCAGCATACGATTGCTTGCATAATATGGGTCATTTGATTGTTCTACAGTTCCTTTTATTTGGAATTAATTCTCCTTTGTTACTAAAGTAGATGATATTTCACTCCACCCTTGTTAGGAAAATGTATTATTAAAATGTTATTTGCAGCTTACAATTAATTGTCTGTTTCCAAACAGGTTGAATCAGATGATATTTATTCTACTACTCCTGGTTAAGGATTTATCACTCATTAATCGTTAAACTGCGGTTCAATATATTTTTTTAAATATCAAAAGGTCGATATTTTGGCGAATGTAATGGCTACGCTTAAAATTGGATTTCTTATTATTTCTGATTTGTATCATTCTTTATTATTTTATTGTTCTAAAAATCGATTTTACTTCAAGAGGCAGAGCAAGTTTGGTTAAGGTACGGCCATTTTCTTGGGTCTGCGATTTGATATTTTCAAAATATAAATTAACTGTTTACTTTAGTCTCCTCTATCGACCCTAAAAATCTGCTCCGTAAGTTATAAATCAGCCTGTATAAAGCGGAACACTACAATTTGCCTAAGTTAAATTGTCTGAATCAACTCATGGTCGATGCTATCCCAAACTGCTTAAATTGCATTAACTGGTTCATTTTAGTTCATTAGCACATTATAAATCTTCTTTAATCTTCTGAGAAGAGTGTTTGCGATTATCAGCCGGGATACAGCTGCTCTGAATAGCTCGGTCGATGTTAATCCGTACCAGTCCCTCAGATTTTTTAGCCAGGATATACCTACGTCTGCGACCTGGAGGGCGGCGTCCGTTGATTTTGCCTTGCAACACGAGTTGTAATAAACGGTATTTAGGATTTTTCATGACCTAAATATTGAAGTTTGCGACTTTTTATTGTATTAACACATTCTGATGTTTTCTGCATTTTTTCTAGAACGCATTTGTTGCTGAGAACATAATGTTGGTTTTATGTTCATGAAGGCTGTGCGTGCGGCTTCAATACGGCACTTGATTTTCTGGAGACAATCGCTACGGTCGTTTAGCATTGATCCTAGGTAGCGGAATTGGGAATAACCATAACCATGGGATAACGGGGTTTCTAGTGATAAATAGGATTTTATAATCAATTACAAAGAAAGTGCAGATACTTTCGCCGAACACCTCGATCAAGTTTACACCATTCCTCCGTCTCAAATTAACAGCGATAAATCAACTTCTATAGCGATAAAAAAGATGCATCCTTTTTTACAGCGATAAAAACGCCTGTTCTTCATAAGCAGACTACATCTAGTAGGCGTACGTCACTTTCATGTCTGCCCTGTCAGTTATAATTACTTGGTGAAGTTAATAAGATAATTATTGTTGTTCATTCATATATATTATTATGTCGTTAATTTATCTTGCCAAAAAACACTCGAGCTTTTCTTTGAAGGATAAATTTCTCTTTGTAACTCAAAATCTTTACATCAGTAATTTTACTGCAAAACCTAACATTTTTTTTTCTCGTAAAATTACTGATTGGTAAAATTATTTCGTTACAAAGAGAAATTTATCCGATAACAAAAAAGCTCTTGTGTTTTTACTGTTGATAAAAATGCAGTTGAAGTCTTAATAAATACACTCTGCCAATTCGCGCCAGCCGAAGTATGACAATAAATAAAATTGACAAATATTCGTAAAGCCTCTGGCTACGATCTTCATCTTCCAAGAAAAACCGTAGTGTTGCTTACCACCATCTATAATAGCGCACTAATATTGTATTAAAAATGCCTCTGACGTTGTATTTACCTACATTTATTTTTATGAAGTCGGATCACATGCTTAAACTTTAATATCTGGTTAGACCAGATCAAATCAATTAAGTTTTTGTTATTCTCTTAATGCGACTGCCAGTTTTTCTGCAAGTTTATAAATGTAAAACTAAACTTCGGTTTTATGAGTGTATAATTTATATTAGCACTCTAGCAATAAAAAGCTGATTGAATTATAAATTCCAAACGAAACATCAGAACTCATGTTAAATACATTATGGGTACTAAGATGCTTAAGAGGATAAAACCTAACATATTTGATGTTAATCAAGGTTAACTGAATATTAAAAATAAGAAAACCACAACCTTGGATAATTAAAATAAATCTGATATGAATTAAATTACGAATAACAATAGAATTATAATTTATATATGTTTTGCGTTTTTAACAATTGTACAAAAACAAGGTATTTTGAAAAAGAAATGTGGGTTTCTGAAGCAAGAATAGTACCTAACGTATAACCAATTGCAGTCTCTACCCTGTGAATAAGAAATTTAAAAAAATTCACAAACTAAAGACGAAACATTTATTTTACATTTCTTACAATTCAATTAAATAATTGGTACAATTTGCATGCCATATTAATTTGGAAAATCGAAAAAGCTATATTACTGCCAATTACCAGTTATATGTTAAAAGAATGCCACGAAGTCCAGCTAAAGCCATTTAACTTACTTGCCGTTCAAGGTTAAACATGTAACTTGATGGTGTAATTTTGAGTGACTTTTTGTGTACGTTTTTCAGCGCTTCCTAAATATCACATTAAGAATAAAAGTCATATACAGAAAATTTAAACTTTTTTATGGAAAGGCTCACTGGAATTCTATTTCACGCGACTAGTGTAATTGGCAGATTACTGCTATTTGTCCAACATGTAGACATCCAAAGTACCTTGTCCCAAGGCAGATTGTAGAAAAGCGGAGTTAATAACAAAAATGAATTCCCTAAAATTGTCACAAAAAGCTATATTTAATTATGAATCACTTGTTTCTTAAGGTCGTGTTTTCCAAATTTACTTAAAATTTTTACTTTATCAGGAAAAGTATCTGATTCTACTTTTTTATATCTTTTTAACAACATAGGTCATTCTCATTTAGAACCAGATCATAAATTTGGTCATTTTACTTTCGGACAGAATAGAAAGAATTTTAAGTGTTTATTTACGAAGAGCCAGTTTCTGCTAAGATGTCTATTTTAACTGAGGAGGTACAAGCTGAGATACACTTAGCTGATTAACGTATTTTATCCGCCATTTTATCTTTCATTTTATTATAGAAATCAATTATTCCAGTTTGTATCGAATAAAACAATTTTAAGTATGTTGGTTATTTTATTCTTTGCAATAAATCATAAAACCGCAGAATGTTTTTTCTTGCTTCATCCTTTGGGAAACAGGTAAAAATATTGTCATAGGTCGTTTCATTTGAAACTTCAAGTTTAGTATCGTTCAAC
Source organism: Agriotes lineatus (assembly GCA_940337035.1). Taxonomy (NCBI): domain Eukaryota; kingdom Metazoa; phylum Arthropoda; class Insecta; order Coleoptera; family Elateridae; genus Agriotes; species Agriotes lineatus. The sequence goes on from CALNHX010012868.1 coordinate 19,946, forward strand.
TTAAACATCAATGAGAACGAATTGACAATCTTATTGTTCTAAGACTATAAACATAACTAATAATTTTTGATATTGCATACATAATACAATAACCGGTTAACTATATCTCTGAAACGCATTAATAAATGCTGCAGTTTCTTACTACATTTTACATTGCAAAATATTGATTCCCCGACAACGAATATATCCTGTATTTGAGTATGAAGTTCAATATCTTTCACACAGGAATAATGCTCGGTAATGATGTTTACTATAGAAAATGCGTCCAAAGATAATATGAGTACTATTATTAAATTTTTATCCATTGAAGGACGTCAATTACTAGAAATCCATGAGGAATGAACGCTGTCGATGGTGACTATAAGTTATTCTCACACGCTAGTAATTTAGTGTTGTAGAAAATTTCTACAAGGAAGAGAGTCGACTAAAGACTCATCATGACATGTTCGAGTTGGAACTTGAGATGAAAATGAGAGGCGTTTGGAAACTGATTTACGTACAAATCGACGCATTAAAAGCAGATAACTTTTTGAAATGATGAGCATCAATATAGAAAATGTTAATTCCATTAGCTATGCTCCTACTATCACAAAGTGCATGTCTTTGATCCAGGAAAACAACCATACAATACAGCGATTCATTTCGAACGCTGAAGTGCAGCCTGCCGTTAGAGAATAGTTTTGTCAACAGCAGGATGAATTTTACCAGCAGGCAGTATTTATACTCCATGCGCATTTTATTTAGAGGAGGGTTGGCCATGATTTTTGGCTTGCAGGGTTGGTAATAATTTTTTATTTTGTTGCATAGCCTGTTATAACCTCAAAAAATTCAACCGTCATAGTAGTAAATGAAACGGTGTTGTCAGATGCACTACTGGTTTTATTGGAACACGTAGCTTGTATCAAGTGACCTTATTTTATTGGCTTTTCAAACAGTCATTGAATTAATTCAGAAATGAGAAAAACTATTCGCTAAGAAGTAAAACTACATATTAAAAGATCGGTTGATAATTTTTGAAGAAACAGTCTAAATTTACCAGTTAACGATGTAATAAATCAGGTGGCTCTAATGTTTGAGGTAATTTTTTAAATTTATGTAAAGTAAAATGATGTTAGTTGCATATAATTTTAAGTTTCTGTCTTTGAATATAAAGGTTTCTGTAGCTATAGTGTGTGCTATTTGAAAATTGACTCTGAAAAAGTGTTTAGAAAAATCTTCTGATATATCTTCCAAACATATATAACATAACATAAACCAACACTAGCTGTTGTGTATTAAATAATGTCTCCGTCTCCGGCCCGGTCCTCGTCTCCGTCCCTTTCTCCGTCCACGTCCCTTTTCCCGTCCCCGTCCCGTCCCGTCCCGTCCCGTCCCGCCCCGATCCCTCCTCCCCTCCCATCCCATCCCATCCCTTTCCTTTCCGTTCCGTCCCGTCCCGTCCCGTCCAGTTCCGTCCCGTCATCTTCTATTTTCACCTTCAGAGGAAACATTTCCAAAAACTTTGAATGACAGTTCAAAATTTGATCTTACAAAATGCCAACCCCTTTATTACCCCTTTAGGGATTGAATTTTCAAAAATCCTTTCTTAGCGGATGCCTACTCCCTATGAGGAATCTACCTGCCAAATTTCAAATGTCTTTTTCGCAATCAACGTCCCAAAAAACCTCAATAACGACACCCATATCGATTTTTAAGCTTATTTACCCCATTTCACCCCCTAAGAAGTTGATTTTCGGAAAATCACGAAATACTTGTTTGCGTATTTGTTTTTAGGAGTACTCCTAGACTCCTACGAAGTTTCAAGTCGAAATGTCTATTTAATATTTTTTTCCATACAAAATTGGAACCCCCATTTTACCCCT
>CALNHX010012869.1:0-21801 GCA_940337035.1 Agriotes lineatus
TACCCTGAACATTTATTTCAGTTATGTCTATAATAACAAGCGTATTGCTATTTTCTAAACATAGATAACAATAAATATAATAATATTCAGTGATCGTCAAAAAGTCGGCAACAAATGAGAAACATTTTCATTTTTGATTTTTTAAAGAAACTTTTTACAGTAATAATTTGTGTTTTTTTGAAAACCTATTTAGTCCCTATCAGATATTTCAAGCGCTTTTTAGTTAGAAAATGGGGTTTTTCGAAAATTTCAAAATCTAAAGGTGCAGTTTTTCCGAAATCAAGCAAGACTTCAAGCAGATTTTTTATCATGTGATAGTTTTAGCTAACTGAACAATCTCAAGTCCACTAAACAACTGTTTTCTTTAATTTCTGCAAAAATTAAATTTTTCAATTTTTAGAATATTTTTCAAAATTGTACATACCAAGACCTAATTACAAAATTCAAATTTTTACTTCCTTTTACGATAAAGAAAGTATTGGATTCATCCCAAAAATTCTAAATAGAGTTTTCAACATGTTTTGTTCATTGGTCTGTGTGTCTGTGAATAGAATATCTCAAAAACGTAAAGAAGTATGGCGTTGAAACTTCATATACCGGGTGTCCATTCTCAAAACCGAACATAGGCGATTAACATTGTATTGAACGTTTTTGCCGATTTCTGCTCGCCAATTCAACTTACACGGAACGTAGTGGTATCAATGGAATGATAAAATTAGGTATTAGGCATCAAATGATACTGATAATAATATTCAAGATGCGATTTTTATTTTAAAATACACATTTAAAACTTGGGAATTTTTAAATGTGCTATGCCTTGCTTTTCAAATTCAATAGCATTTGTCAAAAAAATGGTAATTAGTTGGCATAAATCAGGTATTTTCTATTAAAATATTCTACAGAATAATTTATTATTCCAATACTTGCAAATTTAATGCACTAATGTTAATCGCCTATGTTCGACTTTGAGAATGGACACCCGATATAAGTGTTGTGTACTATCTAGATGCGACAGCAAGCTTTCGAAGAAAATCGCATAACCGGAAGTATGGTGTTCACTCCTGTGATTATCAGTTTTTTTCGATTTTTTCAAAGACGGCTCTAACAATTTTTTTTTACTTTACATTTTTATTACATTTTCAATATGTATTGATGTAAGATAGGTGATTTTCCAGTTGAATACCTCTAAAATGGGTTTATTTTGTTTTTTTTTTTTCAATTGTTTTAATTAACGCCTATTTTAAATAGAACACCCGATATATTATTACATTTTTGAATTCAGCTTAAAATTTTAGAGGAAATTTTCTCTTCAACTAACGCTCTATTTTGTACTGTTTCTCTAGAATTTGTAATTTGTGAAATTTTTTTACAAATGCTTAAAATTAAAAATCTAATTTTTGGCTAATTATAACAATTATAAGGTCATTGAAAAACGAAGTTGTGTGCGCGTATCACACCAGATTTTTTATTTGCAAACTATATAATTCTAGGATCTATAACAATAGAAAATGTTAATTATTCTTGCAGTTCTTTATTAGGCATTTATAGAAAAGTTATTATACATTTTTGCATCATCTTTATTTTTTTGATGCAAGGCACTTTCTGGGAAAAAAACATTTTTCAACTATAATTAATATCTACGTAAATCGCTTCTAAAAACTTAAATGTACTTCTATTGATAAATCACTTTTACAAAAATTCTATAAATGTTCTTTTACAGTTGCCAAGGAAGATATTTTCTTTATTCGTTTTACATGTTCTAAAAATGTAGGATTCTTTTTCAAAATGTAGAGCTGCAATTTTGCATTAAGATAGATTCTCACATTTTAAATAACTTTTTTAGTAAAATGTTTCGTGTGTCGTAAATGCATTTTTCCTAATTATTTAAAAAAAATTTAATTTGACAGATAACGGATGTCACGTGAAAGCTTTTGTTTGGCCTATTTGCAATATTCTTTCAACTACCTCTGATCACCAGCATTTGATTTTCCAAAAAGCTCAAAAAAGTGTTTCCCATTTGATGATTTTTACTTATTGTTTTGGAAACGCGGCCATGATTCAATAATGTATGAATATATTATTTCTATTTCAATCAACCCCACTTTTTTAGGAACATATTATTGTGCCATTATTTGTTGTAATAGCACCACGTTTTGAAATAGTTCTTCAATTATCATTTTAACACAGAATAAAGCAATAAGATCCCCTGTTATGAAAACCATATAAACAGCAATTTCTAAATAAGATACATTCATTAATAAGTTTTAATTAATACGTTAATAGTACCAAATTTTCTAATATAGTCATCTTATGAAATTTATTTTCTTGCAGTTATTATAAAAAACAAAAATTAGTAAAAACTATATTATATAAACTACGATTTATTTCTAGAACCAGGGAAATTTCTTAATGCCGAAATATTAAGTATACTTTAATAACAGTTCAACATTTCGTATTTGGTACTCTTGGACAAGAACTACTTTCGGGTTAGATGAACAAACACCGTATTACAAATTGACATTTTAACACAATGTGATATGCTGAATAACATGCTAAGTTTGCAACCTTGGTGTCCGCTTGTTCCACCATCTTTGATAGATGGCGTTCAAAACGATTTTTTATAAAAAATAGTTATAAAAATTGTGGAGGATCAAATTCTCTACAGCTTTCGTCTAAAACATTTTTTTTGTTAAGAAAATGGTTTTAGAATTAATCTCATGTGCATTAGAGTGTATTTCTCAAAATACCATAAACGCTCTCTTGGCGTACTCGTTACACTCGTTTATGATTATCATTTATACTAATACATGCGCTCTCGACGCAGTCAAGTACATACCGTACGGGCAAAGACTCTACTGTTGGACCGAAGTGATTGTATTCGACGGATATCCAGCTGATGCAACCAACAAAAATACGAAAAGTGCAGAACGCCTTCTCCCATCAAATAGACAAACTTCCCCCGAAATTTCTCGACGAATCGATAATCACGACACGCACACAGACAAGATTTCTAGCCAACGAAGAAAAGAAGAGTCGCCTATTTTCCATGGTCAAGAAAAGATTTAATTCTATTTTTATTATAAGGGAAGACATCTACCTCTTTATTCTCTTAATACTTACAAAGGTTCATATTTCCCAAAAACCAGGCAAAAAAAACTGCAGAAAAAGTTTACGCGCCACAAACGCTGCACGTATTGAACTAGCAGCGGCAGATAACATATATTGTTTTTTCACACTTTTAGCGGTTGTGGCAGAACGTCTGCAATCTTTACGTCAAAGAAAGAAGAAATTTCTCAAGATGCTTTAAAATGCCGAGGAGTTAAACCAGACTGTAGAATTGTTCAAAGGGAGAAAGTGTCGATTTCGACACCATTGCTGCAGCAGGAGGACAACTCTTAACTACACTATACGCTACTTCTAAAAAATAGATGAATGGATTTTCTTTAGTACCAACATTTCGCTAGATCGGTGACAAAAGGTAAGTTGAATCTTGCTACAATTCCACTAACGGCAGCAGCAGTATAACACCATTCGCTCCAAAGCCACCATAAAGTTCAGACTTCTTGCGGTGTTTACCGGAAAAATGAGGATGGAAGAGAAGTAAGAGTGGACTTACTCCAGTCAGAACAACTAAAGATCCTGCTCCTGAAGTTCTGCTTAAATTCCTCTCTCGTCAATACAAAAAAGGATGCAGCGCAGGATGTGACTGCAGAAAGACGGGTTTAAAGTGCTCTCTCATTTGCAACGGATAGTCCTGAGAAAACTTGACTGACTTTTGGGCGACTTCCAGGAAGGTAAACAACTCGAAACTGTCATTACATAAACTGTCAGTATAGGGATTCCGAGGATTCAGTAGAGGAGAGTACAGAAAAGGAGGAGGAGACTCTGACAAAAGCTACAGAAGTAGAAGTCAACAAATCTGGTCGCTTCAGCTCATCAAACCGAAGAAAAAGTATAAAAAATTATCCAAAACCGCTGATGTAATTAGACTAGGATACTGATGATACCACGAAAGAATGCATCATTTACTCTACGTTAGGGTGGTGTGAAAACGAGTATAAATGATCATTTATTTAATTAATAATAACTAATCAAGAACGAGTACAATTTCGCTCGACGGAATGTGTAAAAAGTAAGTGTGGCACAGTTGAAGACAATATGAAGCTTTTATTTAATTTGTTTATAGTGAAGAATATCTATGCAGATCAACATCTAAAATTACTTGCCAGCATTTGTGTTTTACAAAATTGGAATATTGAACTGAAGTGCATTTTCCACTTCATTAGCTCATTATAAATAAGTAAACCAATCACAACTGATACGCAGGTTTTAAAATCAAAAACTATAGACAATATTTGTATATGCCCCCTTAAATGTGTTATAATTCTCTATTTGTTTTTTAATGTTTGCAAGATGCTCAAATGTATTATTTTTGTTACTAGCAGCCATATTGCTTGAAAAGTGTAATCTCCGATTACTAATCCAAACATAAATACATTAACTTTTAAATATGTATGTAGCAGTTAAATTAATGTAACATATAAATATACCTTTCAAAATTAGTTCAGCGTAGTACTTACACCAATCATGCTTCAAAATAATGTTTTGGCTAGCTGATCAATGCTCATGTACGTTCTTTAATTTTGTTGCCACAATTATATTAATAAGTACCTACCTCAGAGTTTTTCAGCAACACCAGCGATGTCATAACATCTAAGACAATGAGATGCATAGTTTTCATACAGGAGAATCTCCTAATGCCAATTATAAAAATATATCGAATGATAAGTTTAAAATAACTACATGTATTACTGTATCAATAGTATTGTAACGATTTGGCTGACGGTTATTTGCCCCGATGCCTCGATTATACTAGAAATTCCAGAGACGGCTGCCGGCGCGTGAATCATAGGCCGCCGACGGGCGGCCTTGAACGTAGGTGTACGCGAATGACTCATTTTCCAGTCGATGCTAGAGCGGCCCTGACGCGACACGTCACCGTTTCCGAGATTAACTGGAGGCTTCTTGAAGAATTTACTGGCGCGATATATAAGCTGGCGGAGTTCACCCGCAAGGCAGTTCTGAAATAATTCTTCGACAGAGCAGTTCGAATTCAGCATCCGAGCGCCGAGCTCCCAGATAAATAAAACGCGTGAACATAAATAATAGAAATAAACAACCATATATAATCGTTAGTGTTTAAGAGTGATATAAATAAATAAATGTATCGATAGTTCTTTAGTGCCTGCATTAATTTGTAATCTGCTTGATAATTATCGTGTACTTGTAAATAACAATAATCGTAATAATTCATTCTCGTAAATAAATGTTTGAACCCATGTTTGTCGTATAATTTTAAATAGCCCGAACGTTAAGAACGTAACAGTGGTGTCGGTGTGAGGTTTTGAACCGGGGGCTATATAAAAAAAATATCGAACAAACATTAAAATAAATAAATTATTTAACAAGTGCCGATAAAACGACGGTCAGATAAATAAATTGAAGTGAGTATTGTGCATGCCTTTGACGAGATCTCAAAGCAGCAAAATGGAAGCCCAATTAAGCCAACTTTTGCAACTGATGCAAGTTAGCCAGGACAAGGCGGAAAAAGCACAAGAGGATCTTAGGAAAGAGATCCAAGCTGGGCAGGAGAAGGCAGAAAAAGCGCAAGCAGAATCAAAAGCCGCGCAAGAAAAAGCGCAAGAGAAAGCGGAAAAAGCACAGGAGGAACTTAAGAAAGAGATCCAAGTTGGCCAGGAAGAATTGAAAGCCGGCCAAAAGAAGGCAGAGGAAGCACAGGAAGTACTGAAGGAACAGTTGAGAGCCGCGCAAGAGGATCTTAGAGAAAAACTTGAGGAGAAACTGAGAGTCACTGAGGAAGACCTCAAGGATGAACTTCGGGAAGATATGGAGAGAGCGTTGGCCGGAGTTCGGAGTGACATACTGGAGCTGCAGTCACGAAGTGGCCAAGGCCAGCCAGCTCTCTCTGAATCTGCTGGCTTCTCTTCTCCAATTGCAGTGAATCAGCCTACCTCATCGCGAGTTGCTGCCCCCGAGGTTGCTCTGTCCCAAGATACTGCCCCAGTGAGGCCCGCAACATCTGGCTTGCACATGAAACTGCCTTCTTACGATGGGAAAACGCCATGGTCAACATACCTGAAGCAATTTGAAGCCGCAGCCGTTGCTAATGGTTGGGGAATGGCAGACAAAGCGACCGCATTGATTCTGACATTGCGAGGGGATGCTCTGAATGTTTTGCAAATGATTCCAGAAAATCAGCAGAGGGACTTCCAGCAATTGGTGAATAGTCTGGGCAACGTAGTGCGCATGATTGAACCTGATTATGACAAGGAGCTCACTCATGGTATCCTGGTTGGGAAGACGTTGGTAAAGACTGGGCTTAAGGTCCCAGTAAGGATGATGAACGTCAACAGGGAACCAGCAACCGTCAGGAGAGACACAATCCTGGGAAGGTGCACACCGATCTTCGCCGTTGTGAGAACGATCACTAGTGGCAGCGGCCGCAAGGCGAAGAACTGCCCAGAGGCATTAATTAACACCGTGATGTCTACGTGCAAGGGCGTGAGCCAACAAGAACGGAAGAAAATCGAAGATCTGGTGGCCCGGTACCAAGACGTCTTCGAGTGTGGAGATCATCCCAGCGGCCGTACCGACGTAGTTAAACATAAAATCAATACGGGGGATGCTCAACCGATACGCCAACATCCAAGAAGGTTGCCCCTCGCCAAACGGGAAGCTGAGAAGATTGTCCAAGATATGCGAAACCAAGGGATCATCGAACCGTCCAGCAGCCCGTGGGCCTCCCCTGTGGTTCTTGTCAAGAAGAAGGATGGCTAAACGAGGTTCTGTGTTGACTACCGACAGCTGAACCATGTGACCAAGAAAGACAGCTACCCTCTGCCACGAATCGATGATACACTGGATACACTCTCCGGTTCTCGATGGTTCTCGACGCTAGACTTGAAGAGCGGTTATTGGCAAGTCGGAATGGAACCCGCGGACAGGGAGAAAACTGCATTCACTATCGGAACTGGGCTCTGGCAGTTCTCCGTCATGCCGTTCGGTTTGTGCAATGCCCCGCCACGTTTGAGAGGCTGATGGACACCGTCCTGAAGGGTCTATCTTGGCAGACCTGCCTGATATACTTGGACGACATCATAGTGGTGGGCAAATCCTTCAACGAGCATCTGAAAAACCTGGAGGAAGTGTTCGGTAGACTGCGAGGTGCCAACCTGCGATTGAGTCCAAAGAAGTGCCACATCTTCCAGAAAGAGGTACAGTACCTGGGGCACGTCGTATCCCGCCAGGGAGTAGCAGTAGACCCGAGTAAGGTGAAGGCAGTGCAGGATTGGCCAATACCGAAGGATAAGCATGAACTGCGAAGCTTCCTGGGCCTCTGTACTTACTACCGACGGTTTGTGCTGGGCTTCGCGAACATCGCAAAACCGTTAACCCGTCTAACGGAAGAGGGACGACAGTTCGAATGGAGTGCTGAGTGCGCGGAGGCCTTCGAGACGCTCAAGGCTGCCTTAACCAGTTCACCTGTACTTTGCTATCCACGTCAGGAAGGCCAGTTTATCCTCGACACTGACGCTAGCAATGTCGGAATAGGTGGTGTTCTGTCCCAGGTCCAAGATGGGCAAGAGAAAGTCCTGGCATATTTCAGCAAGGTCCTGTCCAAACCAGAGCGTAACTATTGCGTAACCAGGAGGGAGCTTCTGGCAGTAGTCAAGTCCGTGGAGCATTTTTATAAATACCTGTATGGCAGAAGATTCTTGCTGAGGACCGACCATGCTGCTCTAAGATGGCTGCTGCAGTTCAAGAACCCTGAAGGACAGGTGGCTAAGTGGATCAAGCGCCTACAAGAGTACGACTTTGAAATAAATCATCGACCTGGCACAGCCCACCGCAACGCCGATGCGTTATCCAGGAGGCCCTGCCCTGCGGACTGCAGCCACTGTTCGAGACTGGAGAGTCGTGCGGTACCCATCAATTGTACCACTGTAGTCGACGACTCGTGGGAGCTAGACGAGTTGCAGAACAGCCAGGAGAACGACCCCGACTTAAGCGCGGTTATAGCCTGGAAGCAAGATGGCCGTCGACCTACCTGGCAGGAGGTCCCCGCCACCAACTCAACAGTGGAGGCTTATTGGGCGCAATGGGACTTCTTGCAGCTGGACAACAACGTCCTGACCAGAATCTTGGAAGATGAGGACAGTAGGGCAACGAGATCACGATCGATGGCTCCAAGGAGTAGAGTGGCCGAGGTGCTGCGCCACCTGCAGGATGGCTCCTCTGGGGGATACTTCAGATTGAAGAAGACGTTGCAAGAGGTCCAAGAAAGGTTCTACGGGGCAAGCTGCGAAGGTGACGTCCGAGAGTGGTGCCGGAGGTGCGAAGCATGCGCTACGGGAAACGGACCGGTTGGAAGACGTAGAGCTCCGAGGTGGCAGTACAACGTCGGTGGTCCGTTCGAGGGTATAGCCATTGACATCGTCGGACCATGCCCCGAAACCGAAGCGAGAAATAAATACATCTTGGTGTGCATGGGCCACTTCACCAAGTGGCCCGAAGCGTACGCCGTTCCGAAGAAAGAGACCGGTACTGTCACTGATGTTCTGGTGAAGGAGTGCTTCAGCCGTTTTGGAGTCCCCCTGGAGTTACATTGCGACCAGGGCCGGAATTTCGAGGTTGGACCGTTCCAGAAAGTCTGTAAGCCACTGGGGAAACGCAAGATCCGGACCACTGCCCTCCATACTCAATCGGACGGCATGGTGGAAAGGATGAACGAAACCATGGGGAAGCATCGGCCCAAGGGGGTTTCCGAGCATCGGCGTGACTGGGGCCAGTACATGCACCTGTTCCTGATGGCCTACCGATCGGCAGTACAAGAGACAACCGGCGTCCAGATCGAGGTGTGCTGTTGCAAAGCCTGGAGACCGCGGTGGGCTGCTGCTTCTTCGGCCGGTCCGTGTGCGGGAGGGGCGCCGCCTGCAGGTACCGCCATCGGACCCGCACAAGAGCGAGAAGACAGGCACCCGACGCAACTCGTTCTGGGACAGAACGATCTAAGGCGGGGGCAGTGTAACGATTCGGCTGACGGTTATTTGCCCCGATGCCTCGATTATACTAGAAATTCCAGCGACGGCTGCCGGCGCGTGAATCATAGGCCGCCGACGTGCGGCCTTGAACGCAGGTGTACGCGAATGACTCATTTTCCAGTCGATGCTAGAGCGGCCCTGACGCGACACGTCACCGTTTCCGAGATTAACTGGAGGCTTCTGGAAGAATTTACTGGCGCGATATATAAGCTGGCGGAGTTCATTCGCAAGGCAGTTCTGAAATAATTCTTCGACAGAGCAGTTCGAATTCAGCATCCGAGCGCCGAGCTCCCAGATAAATAAAACGCGTGAACATAAATAATAGAAATAAACAACCATATATAATCTTTAGTATTTAAGAGTGATATAAATAAATAAATGTATCGATAGTTCTTTAGTGCCTGCATTAATTTGTAATCTGCTTGATAATTCTCGTGTACTTGTAAATAACAATAATCGTAATAATTCATTCTTGTAAATAAATGTTTGAACCCATGTTTGTCGTATAATTTTAAATAGCCCGAACGTTAAGAACGTAACAGTGTATTACGCAACAAGTTTAGAAAAGTGAAATTTTACTCAACAAGTATGGCTCGTTTGAGTACAAGCGTTAGCGAGTGCTTAAGTAACCACACGAATTCAGTAAAACCACTTTTTTAACGCGTTTAGCATACTATTTTATCGCATTTCATGTATAAATGTGAAATATTAGATCTTTATACAGGGTGTTTTAGAATAACTGTTCCTAATTCTCAGAATTGAGAGAGGGCATGTTATTCAACACTTTTTAATGATTAACTAGTGTTCGGAAATACTTCCGTTTCGAGATAATACGACATTAAGGAATTGAGTCTTTCAACATGATGGTGCACCAGCGCATTTCCGTTTAAATGTTCGAGATTATTTAAATGCACAATTTCGAAACCGATGGATTGGGAGACAAGGTCCTATTCTTTGGCCTGCAAGTTCTCCAGATATGACTCCAATTGGTTCTTGTATTTGGGGTCATATTAAATCACTCGTCTATGCGACACCTGTGGACACAGCAGAGGAGTTAGTGGCTCGAATTATTCTTGCTTTTGATGACATTCGTGATCGTCCGCAGATATTTCGAAGAATTGTCGGTCAATCACACATAGTTATACCTTGTGTGTCGACAATGGCGGCCATAATTTTGAACAATTATTATAATTTTTGTGTAATACCATTTTTTAAATATTAATAAAAATTGCAATCGCTGGAAATCAATAAAATCGTTACTTTTCACATTGAGATTATTTCAAGTACTCAATTCGATAATGTCGTATTATCTCGAAACGGAAGTATTTCCGAACAGTAGTTTATTATTAAAAAGTGTTGAATAACATGCCCTCTCTCAATTCTGAGAATTAGGAACAGTTATTCTGAAACCCCCTGTATAAAAGTGACATTAAATGTGAAAACAATCAAGCTGAGCAGAACTCGTTTTTATCTACTAAAGCACAATCAGCAGCTCCAGTTGATGTTATGCAGTTGGCAGTACTGAAGTGTATTATTGGTGGCATTGTAAGTCTATGTCATATTTGACGTTAGCAGGTTAGATTTTACGTCAGTCTGCGTCAAAAGTGACGCATAACCTAACCTGCTAACCTCGAATTTGACTTAGATATACGGTGTTACCAACAAAACATTTCAGAATTACCAAACGTAAAACGAGTCGTCGTTGCTATGCTGTAATGGTTGCTATGGTGCAAAGTACCGCATTACTAAACGATTTTACATGTAGAAATGTAGTATATTACCACATGAAATGCGTAAAAGTATAAAACTATAAAGATAAATTAACAAAAATCAGCCACCCTTCTTAAACAGTCTTTGCTCTTTTAAGTACTATTTATATAATAATAATAAAACTAGTAGCTGATAATGATATAGCAAGAAACACAATTTGTTGTTATTATTGTAAATTTAAACAGCATCGAATTTTACATATGTTAATAAAAAGTGGTCATGATATTTTCTTATTAATCAGTCAGTTGTCAGCCATTAAACATTTTATGTCCTACCAGTACATTAATTGAAATTAATGACTCTATTTTAAGGTATCTTAGATACAAAATAACGCTCCAGGGCAATTATTTTCTTCTTAAGAACACTAGGGTTATTATGAAAAATTAACAGTATTTGTTTCCATGGATACAACTTTATTATGCACCACTGTCACAATGAAAATTAATGACAGCTCATCTAATGTCACAAATCTAACTTAGATCAGCTAACTAGATCAATCTTAAATACTATATCATAGTAATTGTATGAATTGAATATGAATATGAATTAGGTAAGAAAATTGGTAGGACATAAAACCTTGAAGGCACCACGGGCATTATGAGCTAAGAGCCCGCGATTGTTGTACACACCTCGGGCCAAAGGCCCTCGGTTAGTACACTTACAATCTTGGGCTCTTATTTTACTCATAATGCCCTCGGTACCTTAATAACTATAAATGTAACAATGCATGAAAAACTATAAAAACATATTTATACATTTATTCTAAATATCATTGCATGGTGTACTAATGCTTCTCCATTAACGATAACTCTTTTAGTTGTTATTTTGTATATTATATGGTGTTTTTATTGACAGGTGTAATAGCTATCGTTATATAACTTTTTGTAAGCTTTTATTATTCTCTTTAATAGATAAGGAGACAATTGTTTATATCTGTATATACAGGGCTATTCAATTTCGAGGCCGACCATTGAGATTCCAAAACTGTAAGAGTAGCAACGTCGGCGAAATTGGATTCCCGATTCTAATGTTCAAAAAATAAATTGGAACTAACAGTTTTGTTCCAAAAAACAAAAAAACACGACCTAATAGGTTTTCATTTCTTTGTTAATCGAATAATATGTTACTTAGAATAACACCGCCTTTTTAGAGAATTCAAATCTGAATAATATTTTTTTAAAGATATTGCGGATACTGTTAGTAACTTTTCTATTCTGAATGCATATCATGGATGGCTATGCGCAGTCGAGAAGAGCTTATTTTCCTCTTTCCACTGACAGAGGGTGTGTTTCCTAAATAAGTTCTATAAAAAACATATTTGATGGTAGGTTGTGCTTGTTTAATTTTAATAAAACAAATAAAAGTTTCAAATTGCCCGTTTTAGTCGTACCTTAACAATTGTATTTGAACCTTAGAACAGAAAATAGACAGGAAGCCGCATTTGTAAGAAATCCGTGCGACCGCGATGGGTTTTCAAAATGGCGGATGGTTGTTTCCTTGTGGCAGTGGCGTATCATATCGAGAGGGTGCATGTCGCATGTGCAGCAAACAATTTCAACAGTTTTATTAAGTGCACTTTACACTATGTGATTTATGACTACATGTGAGTTTGTGTGACTTCAGTCACTGTCTGTAATTTAAATTGCTTCCTCAGATTGTGTGAGTACAAATAATAACCCTATTAGCGTTCCCTTCTATACCCATGACTATTGTTGTGTACAAGTACGTATGACAAGTGACATGTTCAGAGAAATTATCTCTCTATTTGAAGTGAAAAGTAATATTAATACTTACTGATGGAATGTAATGCCCAAAGTCCTGGTATTTGGGGTCTGAGAACAGCCAAAATTAGTCTCAAACTAACTAAAACCCACAACTGTCAAACCGGTATCACACCTCATTAGTCATACATGGGTTTTCAAAATGGCCGTTTCCGTCGCCTAGATGTTACAGGCAAGTTAAAAGAAATGCGCCTTCCTGTCTATTTTCTGTTCTAAGATTTGAACATATTAATTGATTCAATAAAAGTTTCGGCACGGTAGGTTGCAATTCATAATAATTGTTATATTAATTTCTTTAAAAAATCATTGAAATACGTGTATGTATCAGGTGTAAGGAAAATCATAATCGACTAAGTTAATTCCAGTATTTTAAATATTACATGATGCATAGTTCACAAACACATTAAGAGATAGAATGTTTATCACTGAGTACCATTAACTCACACAAGCATTGATTTGATTTTTAATTTTGTGTGTAATTCTAGAAAAAAGAACAAGACAAACAATTTATCACAAACAAAAAAACTATTCGGTGGTTACTCATTTTTGTAGAAGAAATCACTACAGTTATTTGTACAAAAACTTTATTGCAATAAAATAGTGTAGGGAAATTTGCTTTCTACACAATGATACAAATTAAATGGAAATGACGTTTTCATTCGTTTTCTGATTAATCAATCACACTCTACTATCAAAAATATCTCTTCACGTATATCTTAAATGTAGCAAATATATTTCAGTAAAAAGAGAAAAATACATAAACTGTTCTCGATAGTTTTATAGCCTTCCTCGATTTGTATGAGAATTTGAAGGTTACTGTTAACAACTCGAACATTATGAAAACAAATGACAATACAAAATCAGATTAGTTCTTCTTTAAAAATTGTGCTAATAATGCCAAGATGGTTTTACTCTAAGTAACAAAATAATTGACTTCTAACAAAAAAAAAACTATTATAACTCCTTAGCTAATACGGGTAGGTCCAATTAATTTTTTGAACATTCGAATGTACAACGTTGCTCCAATTTATCTGAACTTGTATTTCTTACAGTTTTTTAAATTTCAATGGTGAGCTTTGAAATTGAATTACCTTTTATAGAGGGTGTTTCCTAAATCAAGCGTGTGGCTTGTGCAGGTACATTGTGACATATGGAGAAGTGAAGAACCCCTGTTGGGTTTTTGCTTCATATCTCAAACTTTCGAAGTATAGCTTGTTCAAACTTTCAAGGCTTGGATTTATTTAAATGATATTCGGTGTGACCATATTGGTCTAGACTAACTATTCAATGGTAGGGCCAATAACCTTTTTAATTTTTTCTGCTAGAGACTTTCATTGATATTTTCTTAGATTCCAATTTAGACAAAAAAAGTAAAGTCTGTGTGACCGTCCTTTTTTAAGCCGAATTTTTGGATTTTCTTTTATTTTTTTCTGGTGTTAATAGTAAAGTTAGAGCGAAACTGATTAAACTTCTTTAGCAACTTTTAGTGAACTTTATGATTACGTTATCAATTTTTTTATCCCACGTTTCGTCTTCGAGAAACCATCATCAACTTTTTTTTTTAAATACGCTTTTAGTTTTCTGATGCCAAATTTGTAAAGCCCTTTTTATTCTGAATTCAACAATGTACCACATATTATGGTTTAATTACGTTTCGAGCTTTTTTATCATCATCAGATACGGACCTGCATTTCTCATAATTTTGTAAAAATAAATTCATACAGTGAGTTAAGCGTTTTTAGATGCCGTTAAAATGTTGAAATGCACATCATAATTTCATAATTCTGATATATTAATTTAATAGGCAACCAATAACTATCAACGATAAACAACACGTAAATGAACAAAAGATAGACAGCAAGAATAACAAAACTAACACCGAAACAAGTTAATAGGTATTAAATTTACAGAAGGTATTCAAAAAGGTTGCCATCATTCTCTAAACATAAATAACATCTAACTGCAGAATCTAAAACATTATTCGGCAATCCTGGCGTTATACTTTGAAAGGCTTTAAGAACCAATCTTCTAAGTTCTTCTTCTGTTTCAAAGTTTCAAAACTTGGTATACCTATTACAATGTTATGGTGCTCGTTTTGTTATTCTTTCTGTCTATCTTTTGTTCGTTTATTTCTTGTTTATTATTAATAGTTATTGGTTGATTATTAAATTAATGTATCAGAATTAGGACATTATGATGTGAATTTTTATATTTTAATTGCATCTAAAAACGCCTAACTTACTGTATGAACTTATTTTACAAAATTATCAGAAATGCAGGTCCGTATCTTAAAAATTTTACGGTGATGATTAAAAAAAGCTCGAAACGTAATTAAACCATAATGTGTGGTACATTGTTGAATTTAGAATAAACAGGGCTTCACAAATGTGGCATCAAAAATTCAGAACCGTATTTAAAAAAATGAAGTTGATGATGGTGTCTCGAAGACGAAACGTTGGATAAAAAATTTGATAACATGATCATTAAATCCACTAAAAGTTGCTATAAATAAGTTTAATCAGTTTCGTTCTAACATTAATATTAACGCCAGAAAAAAATGAAATAGAAAATCCAAAAATTCAGTTTTTTTGAGATAATTCAAAAACGAAAAATCATATCAAGGATTTCTAGGAGTCATTTTATTAGTCCTTTAATTACGCAACTTTCTGCCCATTTAATCAAATTTGTATCTTGTACAATTACCGAGAGCCCCATACTGGTCCTCCTTATCTTGGACACACTGTATATCGACAATAATAGCTGATAGTGAAAGTCTAGATATTGAAAAATTAATCGAATGGGGCGTTTTGGAGCTGAAAATATAATATTATTATCTGTAAAATTTACCCAGAAAGTGGAAATTCAAGATAAATCACTGTATAATGCATATAAAATAATAAAACACGTACAATATTTTTTTATTGGAAATATTAAAGCACTGCGCTCAATAAAAATATGACAAATTATTTATTGTTTTAGCTACAGACTCAGTGTAGCTCTCAATTTACACTATACCTATTTGTGTGCCAAATAATTTGTCGTTTATAACAATAAAAATACTGAAGGTTTTAAATCAGATTCTAGAAAGGTACCAGTCATCAATTCTTCGTAGAAAAAATGTGTCCTGTATTTTCTTTTCTGACAAAATAATATAAAACGTCCAGAATATCTCTAATACTCAATTCTCGTAATGAGTATGAAGAAACGCAATTTTAAGACAATCAATCGCTTTTGCAAACAGAAGTACATGCTCATCCTTTTCCATTATTTAATAAACTTCTTTCGTGAGCAGGCAATTTGCCTTAAAATATGTCGCAGTACAAAGTTTTTAATTATTAAAATGTTAGTCACGAAGTATAAAGAAGCGTCACCCGTTATTTGTTATTGCCAAGAATATATTTTACAAACGTCAGAAAATGCTTTTAAAACTCAATTTTAATCATGTTGAATGTACATACACACATGGTACGGCTTAATTGCTTTAGCAAATAATAAAAATGACAACTAGGTGCTCACTCTTTTCTGTAATTTTCGTAATTTCCTTCATGGAAGGACCATTTGTTTTACAATATCCCATAAAAGTTTATAATTTTTATACCAGTCATTAATTCGTGGCATAAAGAAACTATACTCTTTGCAAATTGAAAACTTCAAAAAATATCTTTAAATCCCAAATCTAATAGTCTAATAATATTAATTGCACAAGCTCAATCAAACGCTTTTGCAAATAAACAACATACTAACTACATTCTCACCCATGTCTGTCATTTCTAATTCATTTCCTAATTTCCTTCATAGAGGACAATTTGTCTTAAAATATCCCGTAATGCATGTGTTGTAATATTTAAGGATTAATCAAATACATTTTCAGCGACCTAAACAACTAATCTAATAGCAATAATTAAAGTTGTACTTACGATGCGTTTTGTAGAAGCGACAGTCATTGCCCTGAGATAAATTCCTGCGACACGCACTCCTGGACACACACTGAGCAATTAGGAAGAGGTCGCCCAGAATTTTAACAAAGGTCAGTTGTGCACATCTCTGTTTTATTTATATGCGGAGCACTCCTACTTACAAAGATGCGAAGAGGTGGAATGCCCTGGGCTCAGAATTGCGAATGAGATAAGATGGGATTCGATATCCATTAATCTGGGATTTTTGTCGGCTAGAACTGGACCTGCATACTATCGCAATCATACAGATTGCTACTACATCCGCTGAATGTTCTTCGAATTGAGTTATTTATTGAGCGAACGGCTGAAGGATAATTAAACTGCAAGTGCAATTAATTGATATGTTCCTGCAGTCTTAAAGCTCGTCTTAGAGCTTGTTATAAAGTAATGCTGATTGGCTATTGACAAAATACTACTTAATTACATAATTATTTTATTCCTTCACAATTACTCAAAATTGTATTAAAAACTGATGTTACTTATATACGGTTAAATAAAACTGCATAAAAAAGAAATTACAATTATATATCGCTTACTTTAGGATAGATCTTTAAGATCATTTTATGTAGCATTATAATTAGCACTATATTATAGAAATTTCTTTTGGTGCGTTTGGCTGGCGACGTTATCTACTGTTTAATGCAACTTTGTATTTTTCTTTAATAATGCAGTATATCTGGTACTTAGTTTCCTGAAACATACATTTTTCATATGTTTTCTGAAAATTAAAAAATTATTAGTACATTATTTATTACTTATTAGCATCTATTCAAATATCTATCATGCATTTGCAAAATTTAATTATGCTGTCTAAATTTTCTCACGATAATGTTAGTGTTATATATTGCAGACTGTAATTGCAGTTCTGAGTTGAATCGATAACAAATATAAAAGTCTGTAAAGGGCTTTACTCAGGACTACCCTCCCAAATGGAAATTGTTACACTAAATATTTTAAAAATTCAACGGAAACTAGGGGTAAAAATATTTTAACCTTCCTAATAATACTGAAACAATAAATGGAAACGCTTGCTAATGCAAATTACATAAATTTTTAAATAAAAAAGGTATTGCAGACGGATTTGAAATCAGCGCGAGTTCAGAGCCTGCGGATTTTATTTCAACAGGAATCCTGTAGGTCATAGTACGCCCGTCGTTCCCATCTTGCCACGCAGCTACATTAATCACAACTCACTTATTTATTGCCTTTTTTGTTGCTTACAACATTTATCCTGTATCTGTTGTGTCCCATTTTTGTCAAGGATAAAGCCTGAGCTATGAGCAAATTATTACTTTTACCTATTTCAGAGTTAAACAAAAATTGAACTTTTTAAATTATTTTAAGGAGTTTGCGCTGTATATGTTGGATCCAAAATACCCTTTTTCGTCAAGGGTAAATGCTGAGCTATGTACAAAACATTAATTTCATTTAAGTTACAGTTCTTGAGGTTAAAGCAAGAATAGACAATAAGTAACATACGACTTCTGGGATTGGACCGTGTCATGATTGAGATCGAAGAACTCAAAGTTTCGCCCACTTTCGTAAGAGGCTTCAGAGGCGAAACTCGACTCAGTCGTTGAGTTACCGTGCTCTTCTATCCCTTCCCTTGCAAAGAATCTCGCCTTTGGCGTGGTTAACACGCTGAGTTACCGTGCTCTCTTGCTTTTCCTCCTGATGAAGCCCCTTACGTAAGTGGGCGAAACGTTGAGTTCTTCGATCTCAATCATGACAAGTCCAATCCCGGAAGTCGTTTGTTACTTAATGACAATGGCCGTGAAAGCCTCAAAAATCAACAAGAATAAACAATTATTTATTTTTATAGCTGCTCGCCCTGTATATATTTGATCAAAATTTTCTCGGTTTCATAATCCGCATACAAAAGATCGCCTTCCTTCAACAAATAGTTTCTGAGTTACGCCGGAAACAGACAGATATGCAGACAGACAGACAGACGAAATTGAAAAAACCTGTTTCATGTCATCTAGGGACTCTGAAACGTGAAGATTTAGAGAAACCTCGGAAGTTGATTTTACAATTCTTTCTTCGACTTTTAGACGAGGGAAGTAAGAACACGTGCTGGCGAACACTGATTATAAGTACTAGCATTTACGAAAATCAATTGCAAAACACTTAAAAAAACCAAATATCTGCAAACTGCAGAAACATAAATCAAATGCATCGCAAATTCTAATATTTTTTGTAAATATCTGTGCACAAGTATGTAAATTTTATTTTACCAAAACAGAATTATTAAACTTACTAAATCATCAAAGATGAGTATTATATCCAAAAATCTGGTGTGATACACTCACACAACTTCCTTTTACAGTGATCTTATAATTAGTCAAAAATTTCATTTTTAATTTTTAAAAATTTGTCAAACATTTTCAAAAATTACAAATTCTACAAAAACGGTACAAAATAGAGCGTTAGTTGAAGAGACAAATTTTCTTTAGAATTTTAAGGTGAATTCGAAAATGTAATAATATACCGGGTGTTTTATTTAAAATAGGAGTTAATAAAAAAAATAGAAAAAAAAACAAAAGAAACCCACTTTAGAAGTATTCAACTGGAAAATCACCTATGTCACATCAATACACATTAAAAATGTAATAAAAATGTAAAGTTTAAAAAAAATCGTTAGAGCCGTTTTTGAAAAAATCGAAAAAAACACCTACTTCCGGTTATGCGATTTTCTTCAAAAGCTTGCTGTCTCATCTACATAGTACACAAAACGTATATATGAAGTTTCAACGCCATACCTCTTTTCGTTTTTGAGATATTCTGTTCACAGACAGACAGACACACACACAGACACACAGACAGACAGACAGACAGACAGACAGACAGACCAATGAAAAAAATATGTTTTTTGGGTTCAGGGGACTCTAAAACGTGAAGATCTGTTGCAAACTCAATTTCGAATTTTTGGGGTGAATCCAATACTTCCTTTATCGTAAAAGGAAGTAAAATCAATAAAATATAAATATGGCCTAAATTTCAATAACTATATAATAATTATTCAGTACTTTATAGGCATCCTGTATATCGTAATTTTGTAACATCATCAAGTCTATGCATTTATATTTTTAACAGAAACAGTTTATTATTATTATTTTACATTAGGGTAGACGGCATAGTCGATAAACTCCTATCAAATTAAAGCAATACATTATAATAATACAGTGCTATTTCAGAAAATTAAAAAAACAAATTAACTAAAATCAAAATTATTGATAGAATAATAAGAAATTATATACCTAATACCTATTAACTTAACACATGATAGACCCAAATACACAAATTCTTAATAAAATAATACTTAATACAACAAATAATATGTGTGCAATTTAATAAATTAGAAACAAATTAATTAAAAACAAAATTCTTGATAGAATAATAACAAATTATATACCTAATACCTATTAACTTAACACATGATAGACCCAAATACACAAATTCTCAATTAAATAATACTTAATACAACAAATAATCGTATAAAAACATGACGCAGGAACAAATGACAGGCCATAGCGGTTAGCGTTTCTTACTGTTATGCGCATCTAAGCGATTTTTGAAATTGTTTGTAGTGTCCGCTGATACGACCGAATTTGGCAATATATTCCATGGTTCGGTCACTCGATTGCATAATAGTTATTTACTATACAAGTGGGATAACAGCATCATTAATATACGCGTGTGTAAGTTACAAACGAGTGCGTAGCACGAGTTATGTAAGCACACAAGTATATTAATGATGAATTATCACACATGTATTGTACAAAATTTTATCTACGACTGCCTAAAATTGAGAAAATTGCATTAAGAGAAATGTCAGATCTGTCATTTTCAAAATATTTTAGTAGGCAAATGTCATTATGTCATTCATTTGACACTATTTCAGTTAGGTAATGAAGTCATTACACAACTCAGTTGCGTAATGAAACCATTACATAACTGAGTGGTGTAATGAGCTTCATTACCTAACTGAAACATTGTCAAATGAGTGACGTACTGAGTTACTTATCCCACCGGAGTAGATAAAAAGTATTTTCGCACGTCCTTACGGTATCTCTCATGCACTAATTTGTACTCATGTAGCTGTATACTTGTATTTAATAAAAATACATCAATAGTGCACGAATAATGGCCATTAAGTATTTTGAACACTAAAATTAAATCACCTCGTAGGCTTCTTTCACTGAGTTCTGTTAGGTTAAGTCTGAGGAGACGGTTCTCATAATTTAGATGACACAAAGCAGGTGATAGTTTAGTGAAACGTCGTTGTACTTTTTCTAGAATGTCAATGTCTTTTTTAAAAGTATGGACACCACACCGATGAGGCATACTCTAACAATGGACGTATATATGTAATATATATTTTTCGAAGCAGTGATGGACTCAAATCTTTAAACAGGCACTTTATCAGATAAATGAGAGAATTTGCCTTTTTAACAAGCATTCCAATATGTTGGGACCACTTTAAGTCGGAGGATACAATTACACCGAGTCGATTTGACTATGATATATTGTCTATTTGGGTTATTATAACCTAGATGTAAAACTGTGCATTTACTCTCGTTCAAGGTTAGAAGCCAAGTGGAAGACCATATCTGGATGCACTCCAGATCCTTAGCAATAGTACGAGCCCTAACCACTATATATTCGGCCATTCCAATCATTTTATTTCCTTCACGTAAAAACAGAGTTTTATGATTGAACAAAAAACAATTAAGGTACAACATTTTCTTTTCGTTAAAACATGATAAGAGATCTTCGAAATCCTTAATCCTTAATCCGCGAATGCGGTGCCTTAATTGTTCTCCGTCCACTCATAAAATCCTGTTTTACGTTAGTAGAGTAAAATTATTGAAATGGCCGAATATATAGTGGTTAGGGCTCGTAGCACCATAAGTTAGAGGATTGTTGAAACATTTTGTATCGTCTGCTAAAAACGTTGGCGACGAGTGAATTATTGTAGCGAGGCTACTAATGTATGCTATGAACAAGATCGGATCCAAAACCGAGCCTTGCGGCACCCCGCTTCTTACCGAAAATTGATCTGATAAAACACCATCGACTCGGACGCGAAATGTACGATTATTTAAGAAGTCGGTAATCCAATTTAGAAGATATCCTTTGATGCCGTAGTGTTCCAGTTTATATATCAAC